>MU223133.1:988418-1005711 GCA_018584345.1 Thuja plicata | reverse complement strand
TTATCTCACTTCTTATAAAAGGAGAGCTCTCTCCTTCATTTTGACATCTTAGGTTTTGGAGCTAAAGTTATGCTGCAAGTTTTCTAGGTCATTTGAGAGCTTTCTTCATAGTTTTCATATTTTCTTTTATAGTTGCATTGTTATTTGCTTTCATAGTTTCATTTCATAGCTTAGATTTCCTTTTATGCAATAGAATAATCTCACATAGTCTAAATAGGAAGGCTTGGTAACATTTGTTCTTTGCTTTCATAGATTAGTTGCATTGTACTTTCATTTTCATAGACTAGTTTGCATTATCATCTAGCTTGCATTGCATTTCATACACTTGATTCATTGGAGATATTGGCATTCTTGCCCTTGTTTTCATTGTGAATCTCTCGTTGTGTGGTTTATTGGCAAGGTTATGAGTTCATAGCTCTAGCTGAGAGAAAATTTACAAATCTTGCAACTCCATGCATAGAGAGCTATGGATCGATTTGTGAGGGTTCATTCTTGAGTTTCCTTGCATGTAAGGATTCATAGAAGTACACTATTTTGTGTGTACAATTAGTACCCACAAATTTCACTACTACAACAATAAGATTTTCCTTGTAAGGAGCATTGCTTCACCCTGTTAGGTGTGTATCCAGTTAAGAGTATCTATAACCTAGTTAAAGGTTATTACAATAGTCATATTAAGAACTACTCGGTTAAGAGATTTAAAACTCCTTCTGAGAGTCACCATGTTAAATGATTTAACCTACACACCTATTAGGATCCTACATACCCTATTAGGAGTAACCTTGTTAAAGGATTTTGATTGCAAACCTGTTACAAATTTCCTTTCATAGAAAACTCAAAGAATGACCTGATGATGACACTTTTTTCCTGACAGGTCTACTTCTGTAGTGCTCACTGTGCTGATTTGATTTCTCTAACACCTCTAACACACTTTTGAACTTCTCCTTTAATGATTACAATCACTACATCACAAG
Source organism: Thuja plicata (assembly GCA_018584345.1). NCBI lineage: Eukaryota > Viridiplantae > Streptophyta > Pinopsida > Cupressales > Cupressaceae > Thuja > Thuja plicata. Next base: position 1,004,737 of record MU223133.1, on the reverse strand, counting down.
TTAACAACACTAACTTAACAATTTTTCATCCTTTTATATATTTTTTCAAGTTTATCACAAACCCTAAAATGTATTACAAGTTGGCTCCAAAAATCTATTCAAATTACATAAGAAATCATGCCAACATAGGAAACTGAAATGATCAATGTCCGCCCTCAATAATACAATTCAAAACATAGAAAAATAATTGACCACAACCTTGATTGAACCAATTTGATTGGATCGGTTGACTATTTTTTCCGAGATCACTAGTGTTTGCCTCAAATCTCTATGTGCACTCCAAATCTACTTGAGAAGTCATAGACATAGGTAAAAATGACTTAGTAGATACTACATGGTTAATCAAACCATCTGAATTATCACGGTTATCATCGTGCATCAAATTTACCATCACAGATTGTGTTCACTGATTCACTAGATACTTAGAAAAATCCTTGTGCAATCACCTCCACCACTAGTATATCTGATCTAACCTAAGGAATACACTTTTTTCTAACAATAACAACAGTACAAAATCCACTACATGATCTACTACACAATCATCTTCATCTTATGCCAACATACTGTAAGCTAGGAATTAAGTCAAATAACCTCATAGTTAGGAAATTGTGTATTTCATGTATATGACTAAGACCTGATGAAGAACAATGCACTATTTCAAGCATAAATTTGATAAATGGGTCCATTAAAGAAAATTTTATATTATGTATTAGTGATAGGCCAACTGGGGCCAAATCAACAAAAGAACAACAACATTAAAGAAGCTTATTTGTTTTATCAAATCCTAGGGATTTTGTTGCAAGGCATACATGTGATCTAGATTGCAAATTGTCTTTATAATATTTAAATTATTGAGACCATCACGGATTAAAAAACACAATGATGTAATGGGCTATATGCACGAAGATGGGGGACCAAAAAGGTGCCAAAAAAAATTTTGGTCCCCCAAAATCAATAAGGTGTACACCCTATAGTGCGCACACGCTATAGGGTGCATGCTCTATAGCTTTGATTGCCCGAGCCTAAGGCTTTGGAAATCAAATCTAATAGTGTGTGTGCACTATAGCATGTATGCACTATGTAACATCATGAAAATGCTTAAGGGAGGGAGGAAGAAATCCCAACAGGCCCTACCAGACCAATTCCAGCACAAGGTCAATACATAAAATGTAACATTTAAGTATAAGTTACATTCAGGATGTTTGAGAGTGGTTTCAGCTTCACACGAGATAAGATAAAGATTCTGCATTTTGAGGGTTCTTAGAAAATTTCAGACTTATCTAAATTTTAGGAATCGACACATTATCTTCAAATTGATTCTCAATGGACTAGTGATTATAACCTTAAGCCCTTGACTTGATTAAGGACACTCTTTAGGGTTATAAGTGGTTTTAATGTATCATAAGGGGTCATAATGGGTCCTAAGTGGTCTTAGGTCCCCTTAGGACCCATTACGACCCCTTAGGACACATTAGGGCCTCTTAAGCCCCCTTAGAACACATTAATCATCGTAGGACACACTAATGAGCTCTAATGTGTAGTAGTGTTTCATAAGGGTTTTTAATGGGTTCTAAGTGGTCCTAGGAACCCTTATGACCCATTATGACCCCTTAGGCCCCATTAGGACACATTAGAACTCATTAGGACCCGTTACGACCCCTTAGGCCCCATTAGGACACATTAGGACTCATTAGGACCCCTTAGAACACATTAGGACCCCTTAAAACACATTAATAGTCATAGGACCCATGAGAGAGAGAGAGAGAGAGATTTATGTATACTAGGACCCCTAAGTGTATTCTTAGGGTTCCTAAGGGGTTTTAAGGTGTCTTAAGAGGTCCTAGCACCCATTAATGGGTCCTACGACCCCTTATGACACCTTAAAACCCATTAGGAATCCTGATAGTACATCTAGGTGCTTGTAAGGGGTCTTATGGTGTGCTAAGATAGTAATATGTCTTATGACCCCTTACGACCCATTAATGTGTACTAGGAACCCTAAGATGCATTCTTAGGGTTCCTAAGGGGTTGTAAGATTCATTGTTAATCATTTCAAGCAAACAAAGTGTAGACATGGACAACAACATGAAAAAGGTCGTGATGTCCACCAGGACAGTGGGGTGGATGTGCATAATGCCATGGTACAATATGTTCATGTTTAATTTATATAGATTTTATTAAAATATTTTAGATTATTTTGAATAGTTCTAAATATTCAAATCCATGTACATTAGAGTATGATTTTAAAACCATGATGTTTTTTTACAGAGTCATTCAAATTGTTTTGCTTCACGTGGATTAAAGAGGACTAGATCATATTAGGGATAAATTGTTTTGTTGGAATTTATCACATGTACTCTCATATTCATACATGGATTGTTTATTTTATTGACATATTTACATGCTTTATTTACATATTTTACCAGATGGACTACATATACATATTTACATGTTATTTATTATCTATACTAAATGTACATGGATTGATAATATTTATTTGAAATGTTTTACATATTTAGTAGAATTTTTAGATATTTTGTACATGTACGTCTACAAGTACTATGAAATGTAATATTAAACAAGTTACAAAAAAAATTAGCAATATGCCTAATATTGAACAAGCTACAAAAAAGATTTAATGTCCAAATATAAATCATATATTAAAGGATACTTGTATTTAATAAGATAACAAAATAACAAACCATTTTTAAATATAAAGTTATTGAAATAGTTCATTGAAAAAGAAACAAACTAAGATAATTTTTCAATAGTTCGATAACTTAATAACATTAAAAAAGTTTAGTAGGACCTAACACAATAAAATTGCTTACAATTTGAGAAGAAACTTGATCTTCTAATTTATATAGCGACGTACAATATAAGCCTAACCATAGAGCTAGCAACCTATAATAATGAATAAATCTGTAATTTAAGTAACTAAAATCTTGTACAAATAGAAAAAATGTGACTAAAAAAATGCATAATTAATGCAACCGAGTACAAATGTAAGAGGTCATGCTTACCAAATTAAAAAAGTATAATCATTAAGTTCTTGAATAGAATGGTGTCACATTAAAATGGGGCACATTAAATTCTAGGAGAGCTTAAGGGGGTTCCTTGAGTAGATTTCTTCATGGGATGTCTTAAGAGGATGTAGGATTAGGATATGTAGTTTGAGGATGTGATAGATACGATGGCTTAAGAAGATGCCTTAAGTGGATCTAAATTTATGATGTATTAAGGTGATGCCTTAAGGGGACTTAAAATTTGGATGTCTTAAGGGGATGTAGGATTAGGATATGTAATTTGAGGATATTATAGATATGGTGGCTTAAGAGGATGCCTGTGGATCTAAAATTAGGATTTCTTAAGGAGACTCCTTAAGGGGAACTAAAATGAGGATGTCTTAAGGGGATCTAAAATTAGGGTGTCTTAAGGGGGCACATATATAATTTTTTAAAAGAGTACACATATACCTCCAAGATAGCTTACCTAGAAGACCATCCAAAACATTACATTAATATTCAACAAATACTTTTCAGTATCATCATCGTAGTTAGAATTCTCAGTTGCACCTTGTTGAAAAAAAATTTCATTTTCATCTAGGAAAGGATTTTCATTTTCGTTGTCAACAAAATTTAAAGGATTTTCATTTTGAAAAACAAAAGGATTTTCAATTTCAACTATATGAGGATTTTCAATTTCAACATGGTCAAGAGGATTTTCATTCGCATCAACAAAAGAGTTTTCATCATAAAAAAAACTATGGTTATTTTCATTTTCATGAACTCTTTCAAGAACTATGTTAGGAATTAAATCAATTTCAACACTACTATATTATTGTAATAAATCTTCATAAAGGGTATTATCTATAACCATAAATTCAGTATCATTCAAAGGTGGATTTGAATATGTACCTAGAATCATGTTTGTTGTCACATTTTCTACATCATTAAAAGGTTCATTCAAAGATCTACCTACATTGTTGTTTATATTCATATTATATTTTGGATTCACCTCTTGGACCTCATATTTTGTGCCCCTCATATCTCCCATGGTATCTGCAATATTGGATCTTCAATTGTTGTAGATTTCGAAGCTTCATTGATATTCATTTGGTGCATCCTCAATCGTCTATCTCTGAGATGTTTGGCCTCTTTCTCTCTCTCTTCTTGCATTTCTTCAATGGTCATATCCCCCCTTCCTTTCCTCTTTTGACATTTTTTAGATCCCATGATTGATAATTTAAATCAATCAAATAATGCCTTGAATGGTTCACTTCAACAAAAAAAATGCTCCAAGATGCTCCCAATCATTGAATCATTCACATGGTGAATATAATAATGCATCAAAAAGACAAAAAATAAAAAACTCTATGAAATCCATCATTTTCAATCGTACTACTTGTACATTGCTGATGCAGTAAACTATTTCTAGTAAAAGAAATTTAAAAATTGTTAAAAATCAAACGCGGCCCCACTTTGAAACGGGGTGACGTTCTATTTTTGAAACATCGACCCCTTTAAAAATGGGGTGATGTTTCATTTTTGAAATGTCAACCCGTTTAAAAATAGGGTGGCATATCATTTTTGAAACATCACCCCATTTTGTATCAGGATCCCGTTCCTCAAAAATTTGATATCGCAAGGTACACTTTAGGAACGGGGTGACATTTTGTACAAAGGACCCCATTCTACAAAGTTTGAAATTTCCCCCCAATTTTCTTCGGGTTTAGCTTTGGAAATGGCTTGGTCAACCGACCCTAATCTTTGGAACTTGTTTGACATGACTGTTGGAGGTCATTTCAATTTGCAAAAATTTTTACACTTTGGACACGAATCAGACTGAATTTTTTGCAGAATTTTTTGACAAAAAAAACACCCATTATAGATCTGACTGTGTAGATTCTAAATATTTAAATTATTTATATTTTTTGATTATTTTTCATTGATTTTCTACTGACACGGGTCTACAAACCTCTAGATAAAAGGATATTTTGTTATTTTTAATAGCTTTTTTATTTGAAAGTTTATTGCAAAAATAATTATATGAAATCAAACTATAGACAATTCTACACAATTTAAGAAAAAAATCATATGTTTAGATCACATTATTCTTGTCATACACGAGAGACTTTAAAAATAAAAATTATGTCTAATAAAAATTAATTTAAAAAATATTCACTAAAAATACAAAAAAATATTATCATCAATATTAAGTGAGTTATGTACCATTCCCCAAAAGGATTCAGAGAAATAGTTTCATTTGGATCAAATTTTGCTTTTCGTACACGGACCTAGTATGGTCGTGAAATAGGGCCTAAGTTTAAAATGGGGGTTTTAGTAATGCCTATTAAAATTAAACAATTATCATCTGGGTATTAAAATAAATTACATATTTGGAAATTATACTTCAATTACTATAACTTACATTACTAACTTTTTTTAAGATTCAATCTCTAAGTGCTTCAAATAATCATCTCAAACAAGACAAACTTGAAAAAATAGGAAAAACAGTTCCACCTTTTGGCCAAAAAGTGAACTCAACTTCTTACTAACAACCCTTTGTATCTCGCATATAATACTCTTGATTCTTTCTATCTAATTAACTTATATATTCTTTTGAACCTATATATGCTTGTTAAAGTGCGAGGAAAATATAATAATTTTACATCACATATGCCTTATCTTTAGTTACAATTAAGATAATTATGATTTTGAACCTTAATACTATTACAATTTTGGTTTTCATTGTACCAAAAGACCGACCTGTTAATGCCTGATACAACCACTAGAATTATAGAATCCAAAGGAGACTATTAAACCATGTCTTGAATCCCGAGGGGAGCACTGACCATTTCCCCAACAATCTACCCCCCAGTATTACCTGAGGGGATTCAAACCTGTGACCAAGCTCTTATGCCACTTGTTACAAGTGTGGTTTTTGTTGCACCAAAAGATTGACCTGTCAGTGCCTGATACAACCACTAGACCTATAGAATCCACAAGAGGCTATTAGACCATGTCACCAATTTGGAGGGGAGCACTGACCATTTTTCCAACAAATACTGGTCCAAAACATGTACCTTTTCAACTTACATACTCGATTTATCAACCATTAAGTCTGGGTTTCATCTAGATCTATGCATATCCTATAGATTTTGCACGACATGCTAGATTCCTATGAAAATCTTAGACTATGATAGCTATTGGGATATTCTTGTATTTGTTGGGTTTTCATAGTGTAACACTTTTATTAACTTGTATCGACATCAAGAATCAACCTCATTTGTTGAAACCTCATCTTTTGCCTCCATTTTACCATCTTTAAACACCTTTTGAATGTCATCTACAACTTATCTTGAATTATATAGCTCTAGTGTTTCTTTTCTCTCTCACACAACACTTTTCTTATGACATTATTCCATAATTAGTATTTCTACTATGATACATTGTTATTGTACTACCTTTACTTGGAGAAGATCATTGTCACTTTGAGTTTTCTTTATTTTTCTTTACACTTGCAAGCTATTGGACTCTTGTGCTTGAGGTAAGTAAGTTCTCTAAGGTTATTTTAGCATATTATCTTTATTCTGATAGAATTGGTTTTTCATTACTTTATGTATATTTTATTGATGTCTTTCTTAAGGTTATCTGTGTAGGTGGAAATACTAAAATGATAATTTTAACAAGACAAACCCCAACACAACCACCCAACCTTTCTCTTTGATCTTATGTATGTGGCTACATGTGAAGAAACTAATTGCAGATATTTTGTAAGCTCTCATGGTATTTTTGGTGATATCTTAACCTCACTCTTGTCATTTCAATCATTTAACTCTACTTTATACTCTCTTTATTATTTAGTTAATTATTTGTACACCTATATCTCATTGTCTTTACATATCAAGAACATTGTTTATACTTCTTCTTTTTTTTCAATAATTCAAATACTCTATCCATATGGATTCCAAGACATTGCATGGTCATCTATGTTCCATGTACTCATCCGAACTAGAGATATTTCTAGTTTGTTCAAAATAACTCTATGGTTTTCACTATTATTTTTTAAAGTCTAAATCACTTATATAATTCATATTCATGCTTGGAACACATCTAATTTATTAGTGGATTAACTTCAGGGTTGTAGCTACATTTTAGGCTTATTTGAGTAGAGGGTTGAAACCTGAATCTCTAACGGATTTGATTTTTTAATAGTAGTTCAATTATCATATTCTATAGTAATCTAACTAGAAAATGTTCTTTACTGATGTAGTGGAATACACAAATATTAGCTACATCTTTTATGTGCTTGATGGGTATGGTTTGATCTATTTTAATGAGATATGTTTCACAATTGTCATATGTGTGTCATCATTTTGAGCCAAGTTTAGTGCATTTCCTTAATTAAATGGGACAAATACTTGATTACTAGATGTAGCCATATCAATCTATGATGCTTGGTTTCTTGGAATTTGAGGAGAGAATCTCCAGGAAGGAGGGATAGAGTGGATTATTCTTCAATAAAAGATATTTTCTAATTTATTCTTCCCTTCATCCTAGGTAAAGATAGCTATAAATATTCAAAAGGAATGGAACTTATAGTTTTCTAATTTGTTCTTCTATTCCCCCTAGGTGGGGATAGTTATACATGTTCAAAATGAAAGGAACTCCCTATTTCAAAATAAGTGAAACATTGGATCATTTTTAGGTTGTGGGTCATGTATTTTCAAATCAACCTCCAAAGAGGGTTGGTTTCCCTTTTTATTACATAAATCCTAACTCTAGTCAATTTATTTTAATAAAAAATGAAGAAACACATAAAAATGAGAGCTAAACAAATGATGGTGATGCACCAAAATAATATTTGAACCTCTAAACTGCAGTTTTTACATACAGTTACTCAAAATTAAGGTCTTCTTATACAAATTATTTTTTTAATTACTAATGCATCATTATTTAACAAGGAAGTTTATCTTTCTATAGTTTTAGGAGGAGAACATATTAATTTTTATAACTGAAGTTTGTTTGACCAAAAATATAACTTATGATCTATACTTGATAGGCCTTTTAGCCTAAAGATGTTTAATATAATGAGACTCGTGACATAGACTTTGTAGATAAAACTTGATATGATAGACAAATAATTCATCAACATAAAATGATACATCATATGCGGAAGGAAAAAATGATTCTTTTATTATTGCAAATTATGTGCTTAGAATAGTATATAATCTATAAGTAACTAATATTAATTTTAAAATAAAATATTAATTAAAATTTCAAGCCCCAACAATTATTTTTTTATTTACATAATAATGTCTCTTGCTAGAAGAAGTTTTAGAGCTACAATACTTAGCATATAAATGCAAGAACTAAACAATCTAAGCCCTAGGAGTCATGTTTCTCAGCTCAAATAATAGAGAAAATATAAGACAACATCTATTAGTAAAAATGTCAAGGAATACCAAGGCCACCTATTTTGGAGGCTAAGAGGAGAGGTGTTTGAGTGTTTCATATAAAACATGTATGATGCTTACTTGTCTCAAACATTCTCCTAGATGCTTGGATAAAAATCTAGTTGAGTTTTAAAATCCCCAAAACTAAAATATATTTGCTCCTTGTGTCCCTATATTCTTTCTCCACCTTTTCAAACTTCTCTACCATATTCCCAAAGTAATAGGGTGTCTTCTTTTCATGCATTATTGATTTCAAAGTGTCTTGGGTTGGATGAAGCAAAAATAGACCATTAAAGTTCCGTCTTACTACCTTAAACCTTGCCACAATAGCTTAAAACTACTCTTTGAGGTATTTACTATAGTTGAGGAATTTCTATGAATGTGGAAAAGGCACCTAGGAGTCGTAACTTTCCTTCTTTACTCTTTTAATAGATTGAAGGTTTTCATCATCTCTACCATAACCTCTATTTACAAACCTAGAAACTTTTTCTATTGTCTAATATCTTGTAATCATCATACTTAGATGCACTTGTAGCTTGCTTGAAGTGTCTAAAAGACCTTATTGATACATTTCAGTTCATTTAGAATATCATTTCTATATTTTCCTCAATGTATATCTCTATATCTCCTAGCAATATCATTGTCATTTTATGCTTGGCAATAGAATTTAGCATGAGTAGCCTTAACAAGACCACACATCTCTATAATAGTCATGTCAAGATACTCACCATCTTTTGACTATGCTCTATGAATGTCATCTTCATTTAATAATTCACTATTCTCTCTATTGACCATGCAATTTCTAGCTTTATTTATGAACAACTCATATTTGACAGCATTTTAAAACTTTGAAATGCAATTATTGACATTTCGATCCTTTATTTACCACACTTGATTGTATTCTATTTGTAGGGATAACCAACAACTATTACATTTCTTTTTTTCTATCCTTGTAGTTGGCAAGCCTTAGTTTACTATATATCTTGATTACTTGGTTCTTATTCATGACATAAAATTACAAAAATCACCCTATCCCTTTGTTGAAGGCATTGCTAATAGATGATCAACTATGGACAACTCCCATTTGGTATGACTATTTCACATAAAAAATTATTCACTTTCCCTGTAGTGTCATCTTGAATGTTCTTTAGATTACCTTCTACCATTATCTATCAATAGTTCACATAAAAATCCTATAGATTACTACTTATTATACAACTTTTATATGAACTCTTATCACTTGTTGACCAGCACCCACATGCAATTATCTTCTCCTGACCATCATCTATTTAAATAGTCCATCTTAAGCTTCATATATGAGACTATGTCACTTTACCATATTAGGATTTTCTTATATTTTTCTACATGTATAGCTTGTGATTTTACATTGCAACATCTTCATGATTTAAATAGTACAAATACCATGCTAGCTTTAGTCACCTGTAGATTGTCCTTTCATGCATAGCTTGATATTGTCATCTATTGATTTGTACTTTTTTACATGCAATTATTTGCCTATTCACTACCATGGCTTTTAGTTAACACTTCTTTTCCCATCAACCTCTCTTCATATCATGATTGTTAGGGTTTGGAGAAACATTTTTCAGTCCTCCCTTTCTCTTTCTTGCAAACTATACTAGGATTGTCATTCCCTTTTTTGGGTCTTAAAGGAACATTCTTCATACATTTTCCTAATTTGTGTTAGTCTTATTAGTTTCCCTAGGACTGCCATTATCATATTTTATACAAGGGACTTATCCTTTTATCACATTCATATCTCATACAAGCCTAAAAGGTTCTTACAGAAAATTGGGCTCAAACATTTTATCCCTCAACTGTCATTCTTTACAATTATTGTATATCACCCTTTCTACTATCATATTGCTTAACCAATTTTTTACTTTGGCCTCTCATATCATTTTTCTAATTGTGATCTACATACACTATTGAAAGAAACCTCATGGTGTCACTTATTGAATGTATGATATTACTTTGAGACTGTCCATCTTTCTATAACATTGTCATAACTTGGGATTGTCATTTTTGAGACTATCCTCTCCCTATTAATTTTCATTGCCACTTTATGGATTATCCCTTTATATATGGCACCACCTCTTCTTTGACTCTTTTTATGCCTTGGTCTTGATCTTCATTCAACCTTTTTCTAAAACTTGTCATACCATAAACTATTAAAAGAAACTTGATCTACATAAACTATTAAAAGAAACTTTATGAGTTTTGTAGGGCTTATCTTTATATACATCACTATCATAAGGTAACTATTTTTCAACTTACTCTTTCTTACCTTAATTGGCAATGCTATGAGCTTCAATTCTACCTTATACTCTAACCTTTAGGTCCATATAAGATAAATAATTATGATTGTGTTATCCTCTAGGTCATGAAGACTATTATTTTATTTTAAGTTTCTTCAACACATCTTGGTTATCTTTTAAAAGATCCAATACTGCCGCCTTAAATTGCTATTAGAGGACAATCTTATTTCTCTTTTGTGAACTATGCTTTGCATAGGATTTTCTTTTTTCTTTTATGACCTTAGACTATAATGATTAGGATTTGGAGATTAATTCCAATCTCTTTCTTTTTCTCACCGTAGACACAAGTACCCTTTTTTTTTGTTCATGGTGTGTCCCTAAGAAGCTTTCTTCACCTTTGTCCCTTCTTATGAACTTTTCATCCCTCTTTGGACACTTATGCAATACATTCAACATAGAGATTACCTCAACAAGGAATTATAGTTGGTTGCATATGGAATAGGTACTAAACTTCAAAAATTCAAATGATTAATTTCCAAAAGATAATTGAGGCACTCCTTAAACTAAGGAGCATCAAATGCATATCCTTGACTAACCCTTATATTCTCTACAAAGCTGCCATTTGGATACACTATTTGCATCGTCCCTCCTCCAACAAAAACCATATGAGATTAACCTCCTTCTATAACATGAACATCAAATTTAGGCCTCTCCATGCCAATGAACGTAAGCCTCTAAACACAGCCCATACTAAACACATAGAAAACTGTGTGTGTGAGTGTGTGTGTGTGTGAGACACACACATACACACACAAAAGTACCCACAACCACATTAGGCTTGCAAAGGTTTCAAACCTCCTAATACGTACACGACATGCATATCTTGTTTGTTGTCCTTTGCTATCCTTCTAATTACAACTCCGTGGCAGTCTTAAAAGAAAGGCAAATACAAGTAGGGAATCAACTACTATGGAGTACGAGAGAAGCTATTATTCATTTTGACAACATGAAGCTTTATAAAGCTAAGTTGGAGCCTCAAAACATGGCGAACCCTTCTCTACGTGCATGATAAATGTGCTTCCTCGAGTCACTGGAATGGAAGGTGACAAGAGAAGGGTAGAAGTTGACAATATTCGTATCCGGCCCTGCTTATCAGAAAAGACGAAAAGGTGGAATAAACGGGTAATGGTGAAAAGGCCCCCGGGACAATTTTAGTCCCTCACGTAACACGTGAACCATCCATGATACTGATTTCACTTTTTATAGTATTCATTATTGATGCCCATTATAAGATAAGTAAATTAGTCAATGATGACTTAGACCCGTCAAAACTAAGTCTCTGTTCCGTAAAAGAGCAAACCTAATATTATTCTCCTCATTTACCTAGTACGGCCAGCTTCTATTATTTCTAAAATTGCTGTGTTCAATATAAAACAACTTTATATGAGATAGAGAACATTTAATTTTATAGTAAATACAAGCGGCCAAATCTTCAATCATTTGTGACTATAGATATTGCATCCTACTAGCCTTCAATCTCTCCGTGGACTTAGTTAATGTTAAGTTGATTGTTCAGTTGAGTCAATCCACAGCCTACATAGTTTATTTTGTTGTATACCAAGGACTGCTCCCCTGCAAATACAATACAAGAAGATGAATGGCGTCCACTCAGTGATGGTGCCTGGCCTTTTTCAAGACAGTCTCAATCGTCTTATGAATTTGGCTCATATAAAATTTAAGAACGGCGTGAGGAGAGTGATGGAAGCGGAGGAGCTGAGAAAAAGAGGGAGGGAGTTGAAGCAAGCGGCACTTAAAGCCGTTGGGGAGGGAGGTTGTTCTTTTTTCAACTTGAACAGGTTTATTTATGACCTGGAGCAACTTTCCAAAACGGCTTCTGTTAAAGCGGTGTAGCCATTGAAGGTTTTCGTCAGTCATTTATCCCTGTAATTGACATCTCCGCATTTCATGCAAGTTCTTCTGTAATCCAATCTATTTCACTATCTTTTACATTATCATTATATTATTTATAGTCCTTGCTATTTACTTAATGGGGCTTTAATTTCTGTAGCTTTTCCTTATTGGACATGTCATCTTATAAACAAGTCTGGCTTATAATGGAGCTTTGATTTCTATAGATTTTTTCCTATTGGACATGTCATCATATACTTATTTAAAAATATCAATATACTTCAACTTTGTTGGACATAAGAGTGAATTAGAGAGCAAAAATATTAAAGAGACATCTCTCTAATTCAACATATTTTTCATGAATTTGCAGTGAATTTTACCCATTTTTTATTAAGTTATTTTTCATACCTTTTTTATTTTCAAATTTTAATTTAAATATTTTTTTTATTGATTCATTGAGAATATCAATTCTTTCTTATTCTTTAAAATTATTAAAAGATATTCTTATTTACTTATAATGCAATGTCTTTATGATGTCTAATAGGATACAAAATACACAAAATGATCTCCCTTATTTGAAACTAACCTCTCTTATGTGGATTGTATAATGACTTTAACCAATTCCAACAAAACCACAATAACCCTACATCTACAATTTTCAAAGTCGCCCATGAAAGAAATAATTTCTTCAAATTGAACCCCAACACATGGGAGAAAACTCTTCAAGAAAGTGAACATCTTTACAATGCTTACATGTTAGCACCCAACACATAGTATAATGAATAAATTATTAAGATTGGGAGAAATCAGTGCCAAAAGCATATGTCAAGAAATATTTTATCAGGATTAGGAGAAGTCCATACCAAAAGCATAAGACAATCAATACTTTATCAAGTTTGAGAGAAGTCCATGCCAAAAGTATGAATTTCCATATCTCATGCCCATTCACAAATACCCTAGCATAGGCAATACCATGATAGGTGTTGCAACTATTGTATTACCCCACCAATCTAATATCTTTAAACTAAACCAATGAACTACAATAATTCATACCAAAATGTTCATTTAAGTAATAGATTGCATCACTCGTATTGAAGCCTCAATGAGCCCTATAGATGCAAATTCAATCTCAACACACCTCAACAAATTCAATGGGAATAACATAATTAATTATGCACTCTCCTCCTAATCAATGTTTGTGTGAGGAAAATGGCACAACTTCTTACCCACTTTAAATTACTCTTAAATTTATAAAATGATCGCTTGAATCTTTGTATTGTAGCTAGATATAGGAAAAATCGCTCCAACTATCTCATACTACTTGTTCAACAATCTCATCTCACATATTTATTTATGTAGAATTATTTTATAAATGTAGACTTAAAACCAACACCTGTGATGCTTATTTAATATTATAAAAGCTATATCTATGTATTCTTTTGAAATGTACAATAAAATTAAAACTTATCATATATTTAAACTAAAATGTTTAGTAAATGTGAGTTTCCAAAGGTCACAATGTCATAACTTACCTAGAAATATAATGTAGGTAAATTAAAATTTCTAAAATATTAGATGATAAAACCACCTATCGCTCTCAAACACATATCTCCATAAGCCAAAAACCTAAATGCAAAATCTATGGCTAAGGAATTTCACTATGGGTCAAAATGTTGGTATTATGATTAGATAATGACATAAAAGGGTAGTTACTTGATACTGTATAAATTCTTCTTCATCTTTAGGAATATTCCAAGTGAGGGGGTGTTATTTAAAACTTAATAATAGGATGATTCAAAAAAATATTCAAATTTTTCACAAGATTCATGTCAATATTGGCTATTTTCATATTCCCTATAGAGAAATACCTATATTTAGAAAAAAATTAAAATGAGATAAAATTAATTTGTATCACCAAGATTGGGTGAAGTGAGACCATATATTGACTAAATCAAATATTGCTAATTTTGCCTAAAGATTAGTTGCAAGTGGAAAGCCACTCAGCTCTAATAATAATTTCTAACTATATTATGGATGAATTCAAATAAATTAACTTATTACTACTGAAAAATTACTTCTTACCCATTAAAAAATAATATCAAATAATATTGTGCTTGATCTATATGAGCTATTATGGTATGTGAAGAACACTAATGTCATAAAAAAAATTGTGTTATGTACTATTAGCAAAGCCTAGTTAGTTATATAATATGAAATACAAAAATGAACCTCCTCCTAATAGGCCAACCAAGGAAGAAATTCTAAATAGATTTTAGATAGAAAATATTGATAATTACTATTATTCAACATCATAATTGAACATGCAAAGAACCCAACTAATATCATTAATTAATATTTGTAGAAAGGTATTATGAAAAAGTTAAAGAAATGAAATATATTCCTTTTAAATTATTATGTTAGTCACCATGTTAATCATACTATCTAAAAATAACACAATGCTAGAAAGAAACACATAAATGGTGTTAAGATAATATTAAAAAAATTTAATAAATAGATGCTAGTATTTATATTTACAAGAGAATAAAAATGCATATATATATACATGACAAATATCTAAGTAGATATAAAATCATGCCCATATATTTACTATTTATAAAATAATCCATATACTCACAAAAATAAATATAAATGATAAATATTCCTTCAAAATTATTATGCTTATCATCATGTTAATCATACTATCTATAAAATACACAATGCTAGAAAGAGACACATAATTCATGTTAGTATAATATCATCTTTATATGAATAGATGTCATTATTTGTATATATAAGAAAATAAAAGTATATATATTCACAAAAAAGGTCTAAGTAGATATAGAATCCCACCCATGTATTTAGGGCATAATCTATCTTAAAAATTATTACATAATTATAAAATCCACTAGGTGGCAAGTCAAATAGTGATAGGTGGATACAATGGGTCTTGATCACTCAACCTACTCAACACATCAGCGCAAGGTCCAAAGTGATGTCCAACAGGTCTCATCCTTTACCATATTTTTTTTTTATCTTCATCACAAGTAATAGAAATAGCCAATATTGATTGATAAAACTTTTAGGAATTAAACCATTTGGAAGCATAACCAAATGACCACCCAAGAGAACTTCTAGAAGGTCACTCAAAGCTAAGCACTATAAAACAAGTCAAGTGATTCATTCTTGTGATCTCAATCCCTTTGACCAGTCAATGGATAAGCCTGGGGTAAAGTAGCTTGATTACTTAAAGTGGAGAGGCTCCAACCTCTCTGATGCCCATAAGAATGAGAGTTACCAAGGGAGGAGGAAAGAGATGGAGGAACCTTGGCCATGGTATGAGGGAAATTTCCCCAATCACCAAGAAATTATTTAAGGTAAACCACCTCTAGGGAAACATTTTTGACCTACACCGAGATTTGTTACATATAGCTTATAGAAGCTTTAGAAAAAGGGAAACATTATGTTGAATAGTGCAATGAGAAAAAAAAAAGTTAAAATTACTCTCTTTTCAAATCATGAATAGAATATGTAGAATTCGGGATCTAAAAGAGATAAGGGTGCCAGCAAGAAGTTGAGTCCACTTTTTGGGCAAAAAGTGGAAGTGTTTTCCCTGATTTTCAAGTTGTCTGTCAATTGATGTCAAAATTTGAGGCACTTAGAGATTGAATATCAAAAAA
>MU223133.1:941095-946052 GCA_018584345.1 Thuja plicata | reverse complement strand
TGTTTCCCATAATAGAGATATAGAAGTATAAGTTCAAGGTCCGTGAGTTTAAGTTCATCAGTCTATCCTAAAGCAACTAAGAACTATAGTTTTCAACAAACTACCAAGACCACCTAGGAACATAACATACAAAACATGAAAATTTGACATAATATTTGAGCCAATACTTGCCCTCGTCATTTTCCCCCACTAATCCCTTGCTAGTCCTCCAGTAATAGAAAATTTTCTGGCTCTGGCATTAATCTTGGGGTCACTAGTTGAACTTTGCCCTGCTCCACTATTCTTCATATTCCATTAGTATCCCTACATTGTCTCCAACCTCTCCCATTTGGACATTTTGGATGGGAGATCATAGGCTACCCCATCCTATGCAATTCTTAGCAAGGGTCATAGGAGTATTAGAGGCTAGAAAGATAGAGGAAGCCAGTCATGTGCTTTGCTCCCACCCAATTGGATATACCTCAGGGCTCTCTATGCTACTACATGATAATTCTATGGGGAATGTGGTTCACCTTTCTTAAGGTTCCTTTCAATTTTTTCCACTTGTAGATGAGATGGAAGAGGACTATCTATCCTACATTCCTAGTCATTTTCTCATATTCCCTAAATGCTTGTTCCCCCAAGGTCAAAATTTTGACCTTCTGCTCTTTCTTATTTCGATACTGCAAAATTATTTTCCAAGCATAGTAAAAACCACGAGGCTCATGACATTATCCCCTTAATTTCATTACAATACTATACTTTTCTTCTCTATGTTGGCTTGGTTGAACACCCCATCTGATCTCATTCTGAATCCTGGACATAAATGCCCTCAATTGAATGTCTCCAACAAACAACAATGGGTTCCAGTTAGTGTCATTTAGGACAGAAAAGTAATTCAATTACAACTCACAAAGAAGGTTCTTTATGGAAATAGGAGAAGACTCGTATGCCTGCAAAAACTCTTGAGGAGTTTCTAGAGAATAGGGTTTAAATATTTAACAACCCTCATTAACTTGAAATTTATATATTGTTCTTTTAGATACAGAGCATAGACACTTGGAGGTGCCTTGTGTTGCATTAACTATGGGACCAAATTATATATTATAGTCACCTTTTATTTAAGTGCATCTATTTCATCATTTTTATCTTCAAGTTCCCTTCTCTGATTTTCAATAACTCTCTGCATCCTAGCTTTCTCAAATTCCCATTTAGTTTTCTGATACAAAATTTTCTTAAAGAAATCCAAAGATATTGATGTATGACCAAAAAAAGGTGTAGAATGCATATCTAGAGTAACCACAAAACCCTAAACAATATGCAAGCCCATCTAATCTACAATTAAAGTCGTTGAAAGATAGTTTGAAACATATGCAAATAAACATTTAAAAAAAAACCCTTCGATTAAAGCTCAAATGTTCTCCTTTCTTCTCCATTGAGTTGATCTTAATGTAGCTCTTTGCCAATGACACAATTGCATAAATATTCAAAAGCACAAGTTGATAATAAGAATACTAGGAGATAGTGGTTAACCAAAGAAAGACAAAATGAGCTCAATTTATAGGAGATGAAATCTCAAATTGCAAAATTAGTAATTCAATGTGGAAATTGGAAATTTGCAAGGTTTATGACACTTGGTAAAAAGGAGAGGGAAATATGTCATAATTACATGACAAATTATGACACAATGGAGGCCAAATTAGTGGGTGGAAATGTGTAAGAAAGGTGGAAGAGAAGGTGTAAGAGGTGAAGCTAGTTAATAGAAGGTGGAGGCTAGAAAATAGGAAGAGGATATGTGAGGTAGATTTATGAGGAATTAAATCAATTTAAGAATATTTATTCCTCACAAAAGGCAAATTAGAATTTATGAAATTCAAAATTCCATAAATTAGGAAGTTAGCCAATTAATTAATTTTAGAGACTAACGATAAGGAATGAATAAATATAATTTATTCATAAAATCTAGGGATAAATCATAGGTCATTCATCCCAAGAGGACAAATTAACAGATCATTGGCCAAATTGAAGGAATTAATGTGCAATTGAATTGATTTTGATTATACTGAAAAGGATTATGATAGTTTCAAGGCATTGATGAACTTTGACAATGCGCTCAAATAATGATGTTTGACAATGATTAAATAGAATCAATGATCTTGGATGATGCCAGAGGATTGATGGAGATAAGGAGACATCTATGAACTTAGAAAATTCTCCAAAATAATTATGATCTAAAATAGCATCGATGATCTTGGACAATGCTATTGAATGAAAGATGACAAGATGACAGTGATAGCATTGATGAACTTGGACAATACTATCAAATGAATGATGAAAAGGGATGAGGCATTGATGAACTTGAACAATGCCCTAGAATAATGAGATCAGATTAATGATGACAAGATTGACCATATTTGAGAAGGATTTGATTGATTAAAAAGCTATTTGATCATGCATCGATGATCTTGGACAATGCCCCAGAATGGCTTGAATGAGTCCAAAATGATCCTGGACTAATTAGGAAGAGAATAGGATTGATTTGAATTTATTTAGAATAATTTGATATAGTTTAGGATAAAATAGGATTGGTTTAGGAAGATTTAGGATTGATCAAGATCTATTAGGAAATTATCGATTCGGCCAAGAGGACAGAAATATTAGCACTTAATTGAACAATTTGCAATATTAAATTACTGATGAAAGACACAATGTTGTCATATAATAAAGACCATATGGGCAACATACAGGAATAATTAGAGTGAAAAATAATGTTTCAATTATAATTCCAAAAATGTTAAACACATAGACTAGCAGGCTTGAACCATTTTTGAACATCTACATTTTGTCCCTCTTTGATACAATGCGATTGTGAGTATTGTGTTAAATAATTTTGAAGGAAATTGCACTAAAACATGCCCCAATAAAAATGGGATACATGGGTTCCCCCTCGAGAAATTGACTAAAAAATACAAGTGATAGGTCAATTTGTCAACAATGATGAGACATATATTATAGAAATGAACAGATCAAAAATTGGAGGTCAAACGCAAAATTTATGAGGCTCAAAGTAAAAAAAACATCGCAAACAACATAAGAGGCAAGGGTTGCACGTCCATCTAGGCAACCAAGAGGCTATAAAAAGACTTGGAGAGGGATTTGGAGGTCATTTTCACTCTCTCTTTTGGAAGAATTTAAGCTCTAGAGCTAGGATAATGGATCAAGTTCTAGTGGAGAATCAGCATGGGGAACGAGTTCAAAGATATCAATGGCCAGAGGATGCAGGACCAGAGGTGAGTACATCTGAGCCACTTAGTCATTTCAAAGTTTTTCATACATTTTTAGGTAGTTACGGTTCTAAAGGTGGGTCAAAAGTAGGTCAGAAGGCAAGTTTTACTGCCCACGCATGTCAAGTGCACAGAGAATACACCCAAGTGTGTAGAAAATGCACTTGGCATGCCAAGGGAGGCCCTAGCCGCACTTGCTTGGCCAAACTATGTAGTTGGTTAAGGGAATATGCAAATCGGGTCAAACATGATTTAAAGGGTCTTAAACCTTCCTAAATGTTCCTAAATAGGTAAAACCCTAGGATAGGTCCAAACATAGGTCAAATATGGTTAGAGTTGGTCAACAAGAAATAGAAAGTACAAAAAGTTGACCAAAGTTGCATGGTAATCGCAGGAGGAGCCGGCGTGGCTGCAGACACGGGAGAGCAGACCTACATGTCTTGAAGTACCACATAGGTTGAGTGAAACTGAGAAACAAATCCTAGCCTCATTATGATTGTACTACATCATGTACATTCCCAATATTAGGGAAAACCAAGGACTGATCACAACACTAGCAGAGCGATGGCACTCAGAGATGAGTTTGTTCCACTTGCCGATCGGGGAGGCGACAATGACATTGGAGGATGTATGGTTCATCCTCAGGATCTTGATACATGGAGAGCTTGCAGAGTATGATCCCATGATAGGGAGGTTATCACTACATCGGATGTTTGACAATGATGACGAGGATCTAGACATCAGGGACTTCAAGATCAGATGGGATACCGTGGCTAGACAGCATAACCAACTAGTGGTAGCTATATGTTGTGTGATCGCAGGATTACTATTAATAGAGAGACAACATTAAAACATTTGGGATTGAATTTTGACCTTGATTTTTGATGACACCACCATTTGTATGTGTTTTTTTTCCAAGTGCCCCCGACACTGTCGTAATAGCGATGGTACAGTCATAATTATGACACCCGCGTGATTATAAAAAAAAAAAAAAAAAGAAAGGCTCATTTCTAATTTACCGTGATTGCATACCATCGTGCGTGAAGAGGGAATACTATGGAAGCTGATTGGAATCTTGGTATATGGCATCCATGACTTGAGGTAGGCATTCAAGCTTTGTCTTCTCATTAACTCAATTTCATTTTGATGGCATTTGTTGATTTAATGGCACAATATGAATGTTAATATTGTAATTGTTTACATCTTTGCATTTGGAATGCTTGATGACCTATGAGCTTTGAGAGCTAGGGCATCATTTCTATTACCTTCAAGCTTGCATTGTGTGAAGTTTTTGATCTCTCTTTATTTGTTTTTTTGTTGATATTCGATGTGGTACTCCCCGTTTATGATCATTTAATGAGGAAATGTCTTTATGGCTTATGGGTTGTAGGCTAGGGAATCATACATTGTTTATTAGCTCACTATTTAATACTGGCATTGTTTACATCTTTGCATATGGAATGCTTGATGACCCGTGAGCTTTGAGAGCTAGGGCATCATTGCTATTACCTTCAAGGCATTGTGTGAAGTGTTTGATCTCTCTTTATTTGTTTTATTTTTTATATTCACTAAGTGGTACTCCCCATTTATGATCATTTCATGAGGAAATGTCTTGATGGCTCGCGGGATGCAAGCTAGTGCATCATGCATTGTTTATGAGCTCACTATTTAATATTGGCATTCATTTACATATT
>MU223133.1:933595-938595 GCA_018584345.1 Thuja plicata | reverse complement strand
TCCTTGGATCTAACCCCATCTTTTCCTTGCAGGTTGTGGATCATACAGGAGCATACTAGACCAGAACACTGGGTCAACACTTCATTACTTTAGGCAATATCTGGTACCTTCATTATTTATGTTCATCCACTTATGTATGTTTGCATTCATTCATATTATTCTAAAAATTGGCTATACTCATATTCTTCTTGTGTTTGAGTCTTCCCACTATGATCAATTTAATGCTGTAAATCTTGACATAGAATTTGATATCAACTTGTCAATATGATTACAATGTGGGGGAGTCAAAGAAAATATATGTACAGTTATAAAACCTAAAGTTAAATTTACAAAGTAACATATCATTTATAAAACCTATCATAACATGTCATTTTTTGTTTGACATTTTTTGTCATGACTAAAGAGTTCTCACCATGAGAAAATAGATTGACCATTTGCTATCAAAACCATATGTGCAGATATAAACATTAAGTACAACATGTCCAATTTTTTTTTAGATATACACATTAAGGATCATGTCAAGTAATACAAGGGAATTCGATCAAAATAGGGAGACAATCGCTAGATTGTTGTCTACCTTTCAAAGAGAAGGCGATGACAAATGTTATTGTCCATGTAAGAGTTGTAACGGCTTAAAGGCAAGAAGAATCAAAATCAAAACAGCAAAGAGACATTGTAGGGAGAATGGTCACATTGAAGGGGGGTTTGATTATCATCCATTGGTAATTGTTGTTTGTTATATTGTTTTCACAATTAATACACATATGAACCATGGAAGGAGGTTTGATTATCACATTGAAGGGGGGTTTGATTATCATCATTTTTTATATAGGTCAATCTCCATAGTTTAGTACATGATATGGACCACCACATCTCAGAGGAACATGGGGGTGTGAATATAGAGGAACATGGAGGTGTGAGTATTGAAGTTGAACATCATGATCCCATGGAAGATGATGATCATGCGCTAGAAAACACATTTGAAGATGATGGTATGAATGCATTGATCATTGACACATTTGGTATTGGTGCTACTGGTGCTGATGATGATGATGATGATGATTATGATGAGGATGGCATTGATGTCATCCATGATATACCTCTACTTGATAAGGTGAACATGCCCCTTTACAAAGGCTCCCAATCTACTCTTCTCACTGCTTTATTATTGTTGGTGAATTTGAAGGTTATGAATGGTTTATCCAACATAGCAATGTCACATATGCTAAGGTTTGTCATATACGTCATTATAGTCTCTAAAAGGTGAAACATATACCATTAAGATTGTTTATAGTAATGACTTATATTTTTTGTTGTAGATTGATAGGTGAGTTTCTGTTACCACCATCAAATGTTCTCCCTCGCTTGTACCGACAATTATGTGTCATTATGAAACATATTGGAATGGAGTATCAAGAAATAGATGCTTGTCCTGAAGATCATATTATTTATCATAAAGAACAAAAAATGCAACAAATTTCTCTCAATGCCATACGAGAAAATATCAAGATGATCAAATGACAAAAAAGGTGCCTCGCAAGGTTCTTCGTTACATCCCCATTATTCCATGTCTAAAATGATTATTGAGGTGCAATAGCTTGGCACAATTTATGGATTACCATGCACGTGGCAGGAGTCAAGATGACATTATTCAAATGCCTGCAGATGGTTCATCATTTATGGACATAGAGGAAAAGTGGCCACACTTTAAAGAAGAACCTCAAAATCTCAGGATTTCTCTGATAGCAGACAGTGTCAA
Source organism: Thuja plicata (assembly GCA_018584345.1). Lineage (NCBI taxonomy): Eukaryota > Viridiplantae > Streptophyta > Pinopsida > Cupressales > Cupressaceae > Thuja > Thuja plicata. The sequence goes on along the minus strand of MU223133.1, from coordinate 936,836 downwards.
TCCGTATGGAGAGATGAGATCTGTTTACTCGGTGTGGCCTATTTTTGTTATCAAAAATAACCTTCCACCATGGATGTCAATAAAGAGGGAGCACATTATTTTGGAAATGATTGTTCCAGGTATTTTATTATTTTATAGTTATCTACATGTAATTATAATTCTTGGAGTGAAATGGCCACAATAATTATCTAATGTTGTTGTTAATTCAACTAGGTAAGTACCAAGTGAAAGATATGAATGTATATATTGCTCCTCTTATCGATGAGTTGTTGGTGTTATGGAATGGTTTCACTATGTATGACATCTCTAGACCAATTGGACAAAGACAATTTCAATTCCATGCAATGCTTGTGTGGACAATTCATGATGCTCCAGGGTTGACTCATTTCTGTGGTATGTTATGGTGAATTCTAGTTGTACGCGATAATTCTAATTCTAGAAATTAACATCTTTAATCCAATTGTATCATTATCTTGTAGATCTTCAAACAAAGGGAAATTTTTCATGTGTAATGTGTCGTCCAAAGATGAAATCACATCATTCCAAAAGTTTAAGAAAGAAGGTGTTTGATGAGTATAGGCACTTCCTCCCCAGAAATCATAAGTATCGAAGTGTGCAAAAACATCTTTTCAATGGGAAAGAGGAGACTACAAAAAATCCATGAAGAATGACACCTCACCTATGGCAGTTGGAATATAATAGAATTGGACGTAATATTGTTCCACCTAATGTTTGATGTTTTAAAATTATATATTTTGATTGTGTTTTGTTTGCTAATTATGTAGTTGATGATCTTGAAGGTCGTGAAGGCATCACTAACCAGCTTCCAAAGGGACTAAAATGTTATCCCATAGAATTTAGTAGGCTACCCTACTATGAACAACTACAAATTGTATATTTTTTTGATACTATGCATATTGGAAAGAATGTAACAGAGACACTGTGGAAAATATTGAATGGAAGGCGCGACAAAGTAAAACTTGGACAAATTTGTAGTGACATTCATGATTCCAATCATGCAATGAAAGAAATCATTGAATCAAATAGCAATGGAGGCCGGATTAATGCAAGTGCTCTTTCTTGGTTATTAACAGAGCAACAAGTAATGTCATAAAATAAGTCATATGCAAAATTCGATTTCCTACAGGATTTTTTGTGAATATAAGCAATGTCATATCAAAGAAGAGTGATTTTGGGTCAAGGATGAAAATGCATGATTGGCATACCTTCATCAAGGTAAGTCACAGTCTTTTGTATTTACAATATATTTGTATAACTGCATTCAATTTTCATTGTATGAAATGATCAGTTGACAATTGTTGCAGTATTTGCTACCCCTATCGCTCCAAGAGAAATTCGACAATAATATCAAACAATTGGTATATGATCTTGGAAAATACATGAGGTAAGCAGTGATATTTGTTCAATATATCAAACAAGTAATATATTGTAAAGTCTTATATTTATATATTTTTGTGTCTTCAATCCCTTGTAGGTGGTTGTCATCTAAAGAAATCCATAAAGAAGATATAAAATATTGGAAGAAAAGAATTCCTCATCTAATGTGTGAAATGCAAAAGTGTTTACCTTCAACCTTTTCCAATGCACAAGAACAATACCTCATACACCAAGTTGAGGAGATTTAATTATGTGGACCTATACATGCTAGGTCAATGTGGATGGTTGAGAGACACTTGAAATTTTTGAAGGGTTTGGTATGACAAAGAGCATGTCCTGAGGGTTCTATGGTTGAAGGATATATGGTATACTAGATGATGGTGTACGTTACTCAATATCTTCCTAATCTTGCAGCTTAGACCCATATAGATTGCATTTGGGATCTCGACTCCATTAAAAAATTTGAAGGGGAGTACTTGGTGGGAAACGGTGGATTTAGAAAACTGAAAGGTAATAAATTATGAGATGTTATTGTTGTTAATTAATTTTTAATATTCAAAATAAATCTATTTTAACTGATCATCTATTTACTTTTGCATAGTTTCTAAAGAGTGGGATACAATCCATTTGTTTATTGCAAACAATCAAGATTGGATGATGGTCCAGATTGAACGATGTCAACATTATGGTCATAGATTAAAATGGGAATCTGTGTCTTCATTGGTTATACAAGCTCATCGTAATGGAGATCCCAGTGTTACACAAAAGGAAATAGATTTAGCATATGGTTTAAGAGATCACCAGGTACTTATAAATTTGTTAATCAGGTGTATGTTTTTCAACTTGTGATGCAATAATTTATACATGTTTGACATTATTGTAGGTGAAACACCACAAGGCTATGTTATGCAATGGTTATAAATTTTGCATCAAAAAGTTGGATGACACGAAGAGAACTTGTGATTCTAGGATAAGTGCAGTCTTCCAGGTGACCAATATTTCATCTAGAAATGACTTACATCCTTGAGAGTTGCAAAATTGATACTATGGTATTTTGGTTGATATAATTGACTGTGACTTTAATTCCTTCAAATTAGTTCTCTTTGTCATGAAATGGTAGAGACTACGTCTCAATCAAAATGATCCTGATAGAATTGTTATTGAACATGATAGTGGATTTCCAATGATTAATACAAGTTTGTTTGAGCCAGTTGGGGAAGAGACCTATGTTCTTCCAAGCCAATGTGAGTAGGTATTTTACTCAAAGGTTCCACATAAACTGGTTTGGTCATTTGTTGTTAGAAATGATCCAAGAGGATTCGATAAAATATAATGTGATGGAAGAAGAAGATACCGAGGAAGAGGAAGAAGTGGATGATGATGTAGATGATGATCACGATCGAGAGTTAGTCAAAGTAGAATATGAAGAAGAAGATGACGATGATGAGCCTACTGATCACGATGATGATGAGGAGGATGATGATGGTGATGATGGTGATGATGGTGATGACGATGATAGTGGTGGTGATGATGTCATCAATGAAGATGATCTTGATGATGAGATGGATGAAGAAGAATATCAATGACATGAATGAAATTAATGTACAATTATGCCACATGTTTGGCATGTTTTAACGATTGTTTTGGGTTAAAATCTACACTTTTCCACTAATATGCTTAGGGTTTCATATTAATGGCATTTTTGGTTTATTGCACGAATATCTAATTAACTACTCTTATTCACCTTGTTTTATATGTCCTACTTATATCTTTGATCTTTTGTTAAGAGAAATTTCATTCTAAAAGAGTGTATTTAATCTCTAAATACTATCTTATGGGATTT
>MU223133.1:901355-924175 GCA_018584345.1 Thuja plicata | reverse complement strand
TCTTTGGAGGTAATGACAAGCTTAGTATAACATTTGCAAAAGAAATGCAGAATGAATTTGAAATGAGTATGATTGGTCCTATAAAATACTTTTTGGGGTTAAATGTAAAATAGACAGACAAAGGAATATTCAATAATCAGTCAAAATATGTAAAGGAAATATTGAAGACCTTCAAAATAGAGGATTGCAAGCCAATATGCACTCGTATGATCATAGGAAGTAAACTTTCAAAAGATGATGACTCTACAGCAGTTGATAAAACATTGTAAAAATTTATGATTGGAAAGCTTATTTATCTAACTCAATCAAGGGTCTGGGGGCCTGGCTCGGTTGGCTAAGTAATTCCGTTGTGGCTCTGCTGGTCACGAGGTCCAGTCTCCCCTCTGCCCGCTGTTATTGTACCCGGTTCATAGCTCCGGTCAAAAGCGTGAATTGAATAAATTTTCACCCCTCCAAGTAAAAAAAAAAAATCTAACTCAATCAAGACCTGACATATCTAATGCAGTTGGCATTGTTGGAAGATTTTCCACTGAACCCAAGCATAATCACCTAATGGCAATCAAGAGGATATTTAGATATCTTAAGGGAACTATAGACTATGGTTTATGGTATCCCAAATCAGAGAATACACAACTTCATGTGTATACTAATGCAGATTGGGCAGGATGTATTGATGATAGAAAGAGCACTTCAGGAGGAGCAGTATTTCTTGGAGAAAAGTTGGTATCTTGGACAAGCAAGAAGCAAAACTGTATTTCTCAGTCAACAGCAAAGGCAGAATATGTTGCAGCAGCACTGAATTGTACAACAATTGTTTGGCTCATATAGATGGTTAAAGACTTTGGTATTCAAGTTGACTATCCTGTTGTTATTCACTGTGACAACACCAGTATTATTAACATGTCTAAAAACCCTGTAATGCACGCAAAGACAAAACACATAGAGATCAAGTATCACTTTTTGAGAGAAAAAGTTGCAGACAAGGAAGTGACATTAGATTATGTAAACACAAAAGATCAGTTAGCAGACATTTTCACGAAGCCTTTAGCAAAGGATACTTTTGAGTATCTAAGTGAAAAGTTGGGAGTCATTCCCTCTCCTAAGTCTAATTAGAAAAAGCAGCAAGTACATCAGTCCTGTGTAACTGATGAATGGTTGACTACTCTACTTCTGGAGTAGTACCTGTGCAGAATAGTTTATGGCACCCTTTTGCCATTGATGTCAATGGGGGAGTATATACAAATAAAAACAAAACAAACAAGGAACACATAAAAGGAGCTTATACTATGGGGGAGTAAAGGAACACTGTAGGGAAGTATGACAATGGGGGAGTATTCAGAGAATACACAGTACATGAAACTACAGCAATATAGATGAATCTTTGTTGAGGATATTGAGAAGATTGTATCAGAAAGAAGACACCATGAACAGAAGTTGTTTTTATATCATATGTTTCCATCAATGCCAAAGGGGGAGATTGTTGGAGATTTCATTCTGAATAGTTGATTGATAGTATGTTTGTCATTGATGACAACATATAATACATAGTAGTAATTCTATATGTACTTATCAATATGATTATATGAAGACCAGCATGGATAGATACATGTTGTTGACATGTTTACTATGCTATGTTCATACATGCAGACCCAGATATGAAGTTTCAGTAAAGATACATAATTCTGTTATTAACGGTTACAGTTCTAGAGGAATAACAGTTTAAGGCCGATGTATGTAACGTGTTGATCGAGTTGCACCTATCTTCAGGATATGCATGTGTATATTCATGATTAGTTATGATTTTTTGATATTAATCTAAACGCGCCAAACATATTTCAAGAAGATTGCAAAGTTATGATTAATTTGGTGAAGCTGACTTAGTGAAGCGACGCGTCTATTCAGCATTGACTTGCGTGGTTGTAATTATGCTTGCGCACTTAGTAGAGCTGACAAGGATGTTAAGAAGAGTTGTCCTACAGGTCCCATGATCTCATACTTGGTGTATGTATTTATAGAAGGTCATATGTAATGAGAAGAGTTGCGAAAGCCATAGATTGACAAGAAGAGTAGAGTGTTGATATAGCAGAGCTATATTTATCATATGTTGATAATATAGATGTTTATGTTGAAGCATTCAGAATATAGATTAGATTGCTATATTTCTTTACAAGAGGTTAAAGAATTGGCGCATAAAAGGAACTGATCAGACAAGCAGTGTCACAAACAATAGTTCATCTTGTTGATACAGTGTGTATCAAATAACCAGAAGGTTGTAGTCTTCACCACTCAAACAATGAGTCCTTGGACAGTGAGTCCATCACCCCTAATAGGGTTATATGTAAAAGACTCCTAACAGAGTTTGACCCTTAACCAGTCACTATACTACTGCATTGTAATGTACAACTCCTAACAGGGTTGGAAGATCTTTTAACAGGGATCACTATAAACAATATAGTTCTTTGTGGATACTAATTCCCATCGGGGTTTTTACCATTTGGTTTCCCCGTAACCAAATTGATGTGTTGTGTAAAGTGTTATCTGTATGTGCATTTACTTTGTATCAATCTGGATTAATAATTATAAGATAAAGATTTAAAGTTGCAGATAACTGATTCACGTCCCCCCCCCCCGCTCTCAGTTATCTCCGAAGTATTCTAACATAACCTTATGAGGAGGTCTATGTATAACTTATTTGTAGGTAGAATCTAATTAGGGTCTCATCCTAGTTCACCTTATTGGGTGGCAGCCAATGGAGACACTATCTGGGGACTCTACCCTAGAAAGGGGTTGTGTAACCAGTTCTACCATCCTTTAAAAGATTGGTTTTAAAGTTAAAACCGAACTACAATGTCTCTGCAAGTTACGTAGGTAATGCCATCTATGATGAGCCCTCGAGGCATTAGGTCTAGCCCTTAGGTCTTGTACTTTTGAGTTCTTCCTTGATCAAACACTACATACTATCAAAATAGAATGGAAGTGATGATTCAATGCATCTACAACCTCAACAGCATGGCACCATTGATCCAATAACAGCAAATACATTACAAATGCCAAGCTAGTCACGGTCTCAATGAAATAAATAGTGTATATATAACACAATATATGGTGCACACAAGCATGCAATGACAGCAATAACATCATACATATATATGTATATATGTATATGTATATGTGTGTATATATATATATATATATGTATATGTATATAAAAAACTGAGCTCATAAAAAGGTCATGTGGTGCTCAAACAGTGAGCTCATAAATAATGCATGATGCCCTAGCTTGCAGCCCATGAGCCATCAAGACATTTCTTCATGAAATGATCATAAACGGGGAGTACCACATAATGAATATCAACAACAAAACAAATAAAGAGAGATGAAACACTGCATGCTATCAAAATAGAATGGCAGTGGTGATTCAATGCATCTACACCTCAACAGAATGGAACCATTGATCCAATAACAATATATACATTACAAATACCAAGCTAGTCACGATCTCAATAAAATAAATAGTGTATATATAAAACAATATATGGTGCACAACAACAACAAGCATGCAATGATAGCAATAACATCATATATATATATATATATATATATATATATATATATTTCTGTGTGTGTGTATATATGTATATATGTAAATATGTATATATATGTGTATGTATATATGTATATGTATATAAAAAATAGAGCTCATAACAGGGTCATGCGGTGCTCAAACAATGAGCTCATAAATAATGCATGATGCCCTAGCTTTCAGCCCGCGAGCCATCAAGACATTTCCACATGAAATGATCATAAACGGGGAGTACCACATAGTGAATATCAACAACAAAACAAATAAAGAGAGATCAAACAATGCATGCTATCAAAATAGAATGGAAGTGGTGATTCAATGCATCTACAACCTCAACAACATGGCACCATTGATCCCCTAAAAAATACAATACAACAAAAATTGCTAAGCTATTCACGGTCTCAATGAAATAAATAGTGTATATATAAAATAATATATGGTGCACAACAGCAGCAAGCATGCAATGACAACAATAACATCATACATATATATGTATATGTATATGTATATGATTGTGTGTGTGTGTGTGTGTGTGTAAAAAACTGAGCTCATAATAGGGTCATGTGGTGCTCAAACAATGAGCTCATAAACAATGCATGATGCCCTAGCTTGCAGCCCACGAGCTATTAAGACATTTCCTCATGAAATGAACATAAATAGGGAGTACCACATAGTGAATATCAACAGAAAAAGAAATAAAGAGAGATCAAACACTGCATGATATCAAAATAGAATTGCAGTGGTGATTCAATGTATCTACAACCTCAACAGAATGGCACCATTGATCCAATAACAGCAAATACATTACAAATTCCAAGCTAGTCATAGTCTCAATGAAATAAACAGTGTACATATAAAACAATATATGGTGCACAATAGTAGCAAGCATGTAATGACAACAATAACATCATACATATATATGTATATATGTATATGTATATGTATATATATGTATATGTATATAACAAGCAGAGCTCATAACAGGGTCATGTGGTGCTCAAACAGTGAGCTCATAAATAATGCATGATGCCCTTTATTTGTTAGAAAGTTGGTCAAACACATATTTCCTTGACTTCTCATTGGAAAATAGAAAATTTGAAACTTCTCGATTTTATGACCAAGAGCTTAACTCTAAAATCCACTTTGAATCCTACTCCAAATAACACTATAGGAAGAATGGTAATTTAGATTTATGTTTAGTTGAAAATATAATTGTCAACTTGAACCTACATGATATAGTTATGTTGAGTCTTCTCTTGCTTTGCATTTTCATTGATGATTCTGATATCTAAAAGATTACTTCTCCAAACTTTACCTCAGCAATGTGCATACTATTTTTATATTATGGATTCAAGCAAGATGCTAATTTGTTGATATTGTCTACATGGCAGAAAGGTCATCAACATTTCTCAGAAGTATGTTTAGAGGACTGGGGTTCAATTACATGCATACAACCATTTATCAAAGTGATATGCTTCCTATCATGAAAAGAATCAATGTCCTAAAAGAGGTGTCCTTTATCTTGCAGCTTTCTAGTAGATTATTTAGATAAGGGTGATCGTGGCTATTACCACTAAAAATTCATTTGAAGGAATCAAACTAGTAATATCAACTACCATACCTGCCAAGGCCTCTATACCATTCTTATATTTCCAGGCATTATATTGAACATTTAAAACTGTTGGCATTATATTGAACATTTTCATCTGGTGAAGAACAAAGCGAAGCTCATTATATTTTTTTTGATATTATATAATACCTTCACAATTACGACGGACTCTAGAGAACAATCGACACTGAAGATATACATGCGACAACCAGATGTCAGAAATTGCCGACAGCTGGATGTCGCATGTACAGCATATCTGTTGCACACCGTCATAATTACAATAGTCTTAAAATGTAATGACAACATGCTAAACAGCATAGCCAGTGCTTATTGAAATGGTTATTTCCATTGCAATAATGACACACATAACAATCATCAGTGGGTCCGACACCAAAACTGTAACACTAGCCTGTATCGCTTGGCCAATGGGGTAGTGTCAGAATTGCAACACATAGCCGTCAAAAAAAGGACTCAAATGTACTACTGCGAGGACATGGCTTCCCTATTTACTAGGGGATATTAATTGAGTGCATGATCATGGATGGGACAGTGTTCACATGGGGTTCATGCATGCTAGCTATGACATACTACCATCTCCATAAGGTATCCTATAGAGGAGGGTTATCGATCAGCAGTGGGATCACATTTCTATAGGTTTGGGCCTATGAGAATATAGTTATATTTTGGCCTGTTAAAGAGAGAATTGTGATGCCATATATACCATATGTATATTATTATCATGAAGCACTCACATAGGGACCGCTAGGATTTTCACTACACTTCAGACATGATATGGATACACTCAGAGATTTGACATGGCGACCATACAGGGATTGTCCCAAATAGTAGGATGACAGAGATAATTTACCATATTGTAGGCATGAGAGGTACCTCATTGGGAAGACCATCATAAGACATGTGATGATTGAGATGCAGCTTCCAGAGAGAGTGCACAGGCACTTTCAAGAGAGATAGAGAGTGTCAATAGGCATGGCACTATTTGCATGGTCAAGAGGCAAGGTCATGTCATGGGTTTCACTACTCAGGAAATAGGTAGGTTACCCATAGCTTGAACAAATACAATCTAGGCAGTGGAGAACATGTGTGGATATCACATATGTAGGGACAATAGCTAAGTATGACCGATGGTTTGCACAACATAGACCTGTTCCTATGACAGATTTGGAGGTACCAATTCCAAGATTGTGGATGCCAGGGATGAGAGAATGGAGGGGGAGGATGAGGATGAGGATGAGGAAAGCAGTGCTGAGGAGAGAAGTACAAAGTTGAGCGGTGAGGATGGGGATGATGCTAACAGTGATCCCGGTGCTATGCCTATGCAAGTATATGAGGACAGGGAGGATCCACTATAGGATGAGGATATATAGGTGCCTGATGACAGGGATTAGGAAGATAGGAAGCAGAGACAACACATCACAAAACTAACTAGCTAGATAGACAGATTGATCCTTGAGAGAGACACAAACTGAGTAGCATGGGTTACTAAGCGATCAACACTCATAGCATAGGTGGACAAATTGATAGCAGAGAGAGATACAAATTAGATAGAACTCATAGCACAGTTGGATATATTGATAGTAGAGAGGGATACATTGATTTCCTCTGGAGACATACCTATGTCCAGAGCATAGACAGAAGAGGAGGAGTCATGATAGTTTCTTGGCAGCATTTTAGATGCTAGCACACACAGGATTGCAAAGATGATAGGGGATTCTCAGGAAGAGACACAATATTAGAGATGCATGTATGAGAGAGATGTGCCATGAGATCAGTGGGCTCCGAGCTATAGGGCATCTTCTAGCATATCACACTCCAGGCAGGCATAGAGAAGTAGGGGAGTGGTTGGACTGAGGGGGCCACATAGGTTAGGATAGACAGGACATCAGGCAGGAGGAGCTTCATCCTCTAGATAGGACAGAGATCAGGAGGACCAAGAGAGAAGAGGCTGATAGGAGACTCTCTCTAGTAGAGTGACATTTTTGATAGACATGTTATAGAGAATGATCATGCAGGCCTTATTGCATACAAACACCTTGCTTTTTGTACTCTGATACTTTTCGAGATAATATATGATATGCAGCTATTTTATGATGATTTTTCTTATGTACACAATGGATGCACATGATTTTTACTTTCATATTATATGATGATGCTTAGATATTTTGATTCATTTCTTTTCTATCTAGTATATACATGTATGAATGCAACATTATTTTTTTGGAATTTTGTTGCTTTTTGAAATGTATGAATGCAAAATGCAAATGTATTGTTGGATTTTCTTTTTTTATAAATGAATGGATGCAGAATGCACATGATTTTGGGGTTTTATTTTTTATAAATGCATGTATGCAGGATGCATATGTTTTTTATGTACCAGATTACTAGACCAAGGTAACTGCAAGGACTGATTGAAGAAGTGTTAGCACAAAGAGGAAATTAAATGAAGAAATGTTATTAAGAGGGAAAGATTTTGGCTTTCATAAGTGAATTTATGTCATAAGAGCTTATTTTGATATTGCAAACCAGATGCAATGCATCGTGGCATAAAGAGCCAGAGCGAGAAAGCAATCATTTTGTGCAAACAAACACAATGCAGACAGATAATGATCTTATCCATTCTGAAGCATATAGAAGGCATGCCCCATAATTTCATGAGATCATCAAACAGGCAAAAGACGAAGAAAAAAAAATTGATCATGAACCATCCCAGCCACTCTCATAAGTTCAATAATATCATCGAGTAGCATAGGAACATGACCTAAAGAAAATCAATAAAAGATAAAAACACTCACTAAAACAATGTGAGCCAACAACAATTCTGATCTTTTTGTTACTTGCATTAAGTGTTCTTGTTTGATAGTTTGATTTTGATTGACTGATTGGATGATTGGACTGATAGGTTGGATAGGTTGATTGGTTGATAGTAGAAATCAAAAGATCGAACAAGTCCAACTAGATTGAGTGTTGAACTTCACAATGTTTCAGCTCACGCTTTTGAGAATGTGATTTTGTTAAGCATATGATGATGATTCTTCGATTGATGTCTGCATACATGATGATCGGTCTGCAAAAGAAAGACGAGTATGTACAAAATTATTACAGATTTTGAAGAGATTTTTTCAATTTTTAAGATTTTTGAGATATTTGAATTTTTTGTGATGATCATTTTTTCAAGACTTTCAACAATTTTTAGAATTTTTTCAAGTCTTTTAACATTTTTACGAATTTTTTCATGAATTTTTACAATTTTTAGAGACTTTTTCATCATCATATGTGATTTTTATGGTCTTTTTTCAAGATCATATTCAAAGTTTTTTCATGACATTATTCAATTTTTTTGGATTTTTTAGGACATTATTATTTACATGAGCAAGATTTGAATTTTCCCCCAGTGTCTAGAAAGGCATGGACATTATGAAAGGAGAAATGGACAGGTAGATGGATGAAGGCCAAGGGTCACTTGCATTGAATCTGTTTAGGTGCCAAGGACTATCCAAGAAATGGGATAACATGTTTTTGCACCAAGCTGAGGGACTGGACAACACAATGATAAGTTAATGAAATAAAGCATTAAATGGCATGTGATGCATAAAAATGGACATGTCAAGAGGTTTTCTTTTAAAACATGTTTTATAGTTTAAGTCCTTATTTTATGTCAAAACCAAGAAGGGGATTTGGATAGGAAAATGACAGGATATGAATAGGACAATGATAGGATATGGGTAGGATATGCAAGATCAATAAGGGATAAGGGGAAGGGATATGGAATATGGATGAAAGTTTTTGATATGATAGGTGATATAGACCAAAGGGGATGTGATAAAATAGATAATATAGACTGAAGGGATGTGGATAAGGAAAAACAAATAGGACATATGATGCTTCTAGGAAGATCTGTAACCTTGTCAGGATTAAAGTTGGGAAAAGAGGAATATGGGTGTTGATATGATAGGGGATATGAGGTACATACATAGGAAAATAAGGATGAAACCTACCCCCAAGTATGGAATGCAAGAAGATCATAAAATTACACATGATGCATGTTTTCTAGGTTTTCATCATGGTACTTGCCCAAAGTGCCCATTTTCTAGGTTTTCACTATTGGAAAAAATTATTCTCTTTATTTATTTATTTTTGTATTACCAAGATGCATGTTTGCCAGGTTTTCTGACATTTTGGAAAGATGGATGCATGATATGACATAGAAAGAGGACTCAAGCGCCTTGTTCTTTGGATGGTGTTTTTGAAGGACATGTAATAATAGACCATGACTATGCGAGTATGCTCAAAAGCATTGGTAAGATAATGACAAAGGGATATGAAAGGGGTGATTGGATAGGACTGGATAAGGATTATGAAAAAGATTGGATAGGATGAAGGAAAGGTTGGAAAATAGGTGTTGGATAGTGGAGGGAATGTAAGAAGGATTAATTTTGAATGGATGAAAATGGATGCAAGAACAACATTGGCACACACCTTGAGGGGTGATGGAGAAATGGAGGAAAATGAGATTTTGGATTTGGCGAAGGAATGTATATGGATTTTGGGACACAAGGATCCAAAATGGATTTTGAAGATGGAAGGCATTTAGATGGAGGGATAGCATTTTTTGATTCCATCTTTGATTTTTCTTTGGGACTTTGTGCTTCAAGAGGCTTCTTAGGAATCCACATATTTTTTGTCTTTTCATTCTTTTGCAAGTCCTTTGAATGCATTGCTTGTACAATGGATTTTGGAACCCATATGGAGTTTGATTTGACTTTTGGAAATTTATTTTTCTTTTTGGATCAAATTTTTATTTTTTGTACATGTCGATTAGACTGAACATTTTGATCCTTCATAACATGTGGATTTCTTGAATTATAAATGTTATCCTTGGCATCAAAATTGCTTGGAATGGGATTACTTTAATGGGTGGATAGGAATAATGTAGAATCATGTTGGATGGGTGGAAGGTTCTCCAAGATGTGTTCCTTTGTTGACTTACATTTGGGAAAGGGTATACAAATTGTAAGCTAGCGGAGGGAGGAATATATGGACCTAAGATGAATGGAAGGGTTGAAGGGGGAGGTATATTCTTGGATTTGGATTTTCAAGGGATACCAACACCTTAAGGTTGAGCTTTGTTAGTGAGGTCATGACCTTTTTATTTTTCTTTCATATTAAAGGGTTCTAATATACCTTTTGCATGGAATTCTAACCCTTTGACTTGATAATGATTGCTTTTATTGGTAGGACACTTGCTACAAGACGTGAGTCCATTATTTTGAGGTATAAATGATATGGAAAGACTAATGGAATCATGAAATGAACCAAATTGAATGGAATAAGAGGAACCCATTTGACATGAAATGGGTTCAAGAACAACTTGCATAGATGTGCTTGAATCACAAGGGGTGCTAGGAGGAATAATGGGTGTTAGAATAACTGAGAGCGGGGAGCTGAATCAATGGCCTAAAAAATACTCCAATAAATCAACCCAGAAACTTAGTACCATAATTATAAGCCTCTAGTTATCTTCATTCCTAAAATATGTATGCCTTGAAATAATCTTAACAAATAACTACTGCTCGGATTTCACTATTAAACCTTATTCTTAAACTTTACTGAATAGTAGTCTATCATTTACCGAAATAAATAACTTAGTGTTTACCGATCATCCTATTTTAGTAATGTGTAAAGAAAAACATGAAAGAAATGAATCATAAACACATTTGACACATGGATTTTTAACATGGAAACCCTGTTAAGGGAAAAACCACTTGGGACCGGTAACCCAAAATTTTCACTCTTCTAAATTGAGCTCGGTGAAGAGCCAACCCTGTTAAAGGTTACAAATATGTTGTTAAGTGTGACCTTGTTAGAGGATTTAACACTAAAATTTTATCACTTGATATCTGGCATCTCTCTATGCTATCTTCATGATAAACCTTTTGATACTCCTTGGGATGTATCTCAATATATAAAGTATTTGTTTAGATCGTTCTCGGTTAAGAGACTTTTCTGATCCAATGGTTAAACTAAAATAGCATATGATATGTTCATATATACAACTTAGATTTGCAAATTTTCATATCTATTGTAAGCTCATAATACCTTTTTGATCAATGTTTCTTTCAATACCTTTGTTCCACTTCTTTCTTCTCGATGATGTCATTTCTCTTTTGCTCGGTGTCCGTAGAATTAGCTTTGTTCTTCAACTTGATTGATCAGGTCTGAATGAAGTCTTTCTTCACCAGTTTTTCTTTAGCATCCTTTTCTCTATTCACTCCCCTAATTCATAATGAATTAGCTTGTCTCTTTACAGACATAATTTCACCGTTTCTAAGTCCTTGATTTTCTTGTTCTTGGCGTGATCTAGAAATATTTCCTTTCTTTCTTTAAAGCTTTACTTCAGTTTTATCTCATAGATTTCTCTTTGACAACTGGAATAAAATAGCTTTAAAACTCTATCTTATCTCTGGCTTCTAACTTGTCGATGAAAATAATGTTATCAACCAGTTAACTCCATATTTAGCTCTTGTCAGCTAAGTATTTTGTCATTTCTAAACTTTAGCTCTTTTTGGTGTATAACTCCTTGTTAGCTCGTTCTTAACTTCAGTTGTCCTTAGGCATCTCCGTCTGTCAGGGTTCTCTATCTATCAAGGTTGTCTGTCCGTCGGGTAACACTTTGGTTATGTCCTTCAGGTAACATTGTGGTTCTATCTATTGGTAATGTTGTGGTTCTGTCTATCGGTAATTCTTGCTTGGGTTTCTTTCTCGGGTATCATTGTGAATTTTCTCTCGGGGTTCTCGGTGTGCACTGTCCATCGGTGTTTGTTGTCACTTTGTGAATACTAAAATTTTATGCATTACCGATAGCATAACCTTTATCTCTCTATTTCTTTGAAGTATTTGACATAATGTATACAACCAATCAGATTATATCAAGTTGACATCAATGAAAATAAAATACATTAACTGTTTTATTGTCTTGCATTAACTTTCTGCATCTCGGTGATCATCATCTTAACATCTTCAAACATTCAATTAGTTATGGTTCATCAATCTCTTTCTTTGGCATTGATGGAAACACACTACATACTACTAATACATTATGAAATAAATCATTTTGTATTTTATCAATCTACCAAACTTATTATTCTATAACCAATACAAATGTTTGGCTCTTGGTAAGCTCTTCTAGCTTAGATTTGTTTCTCACAGAGTACTTTCTTCAATCTTCATCCCCTTCACTAGATAGATGTATCAAATTGTGATTCTAATCTGATCTCTCCCTTTGACTGTTCCTCTCCTTGATCATCTTTTTTTCCTCTGACAACTATCTCTCCCTTAGGATGTATTCTATCCCTCATTATGTTCTTTACTTTGATGGATATTTCCTCACTTAGGATATTCTCTCCCTTCAAATATCTCTCTCTTTGAAAACAATTCCAAATTCATTCCTCTTTTCTCTTTCTTTAATGTATTCCTTGAATTTCCCTTTCCATCAACAATGTAGCTTTGTATTAGCCAAAAATATTTCTCGTGTTCGGTGCAGATAAGTACCTTGTTGTGTATAGATGTATCTCTGCAGCTTATCTCTTTGCTTGCATCAACATGAATGATCTTCTAATTGTGTGTAGGCTGATGTAACCTCCTATTCAGCTTAGTGACTAATATACAAGGGTTGGACCCCTAGTCTCTATCTCATGTACTCAAATGTATCTTTAGGCAATGTCTTGGTTAATATTTCTGCTAATTGTTCCTTAGATTGAACATATTCTAGTATCACCTCTTTTTCTTGCAACTTGTTCTCTTAAGTAATGATACTATCAATCAATATGCTTAGTCTTAGCATGCATGATTGGGTTCTTTGATATGTTTATTGCACTGGTATTATCATAATAGATAATCAATGGTTCAAGGATCTTCATATTCATACCTTCCAATAATTGTTTGATCCATGCAATATTTGAGCAGTTTACAGTAGAAGCCACATATTCTTCTTCTGCAGTAGATTGTGAGATGCATCCTTGCTTCATACTGATCCATGTGACAAGTCTATCACCCATGAAGAGTGCTCCTCCAGTTGTGCTCTTCCTTTCATCTAATTTTCTAGCCTAATCAGCATCTATATAGACTTGAAGCTCAAATTTTCCCTTTTTGTTATACCAGAGACCATAGTCCTCCGTATTCTTTAGGTATCTCAAAATTATTTTGATAGTAGTCATGTGTGATTATTTGGGATTAGCAGATAATCTTACAACTATTCCAACTACATGTGCAATATCTGGTCTAGTATGAACAACATACATTATTTTTCCAATCATTGATCTATATAGGGTCTGATTTACCTCATTTGACTTATCTTCCTTTGTCAGCTTACATCCAGTTTCCATAGGTGCTCCAACTGGCTTAGAATCTTCCATCTTGAATATCTTTAACACTTCCTTGATGTATTTGGATTGTGTGATGTATATGCTTGCATCTTGTTGAAGAATCTATAGACCAAGAAAGAATTTGATCTCCCCAAACATTGAAATTTCAGACTCTTTTCTCATTTCATTAGAAAATGATTTGCATTACATATCATTACCTCCAAATATGATATCATCAACAAATATTTTAGCAATCAGAATATTATCATTAGTATCTTCTTTTAAATACAGATTGATGTTTTTACTAGTTCTTACAAATCCAATGCTTATGAGATAGGAGTGAATTATTTCATACTATGCTCTTGGTGCTTGTTTCAATCCATGCAAGGCTTTGTGTAGTCTACATACCATGTTTCTCTTGTCAGGATCAAAAATCCCTTCTCATTGTTAAATGTATACCTCTTCCTCTAGTATTCCATTTAGGAATGCAAATTTGACATCCATTTGGTATACCTTGAACCCTTTGTATGCAGCATAAGAAAGTAAAATTCTAACTCCTTCTAGTCTAGAAATGGGTGCAAAGGTTTCTCCATAATCAATACCTTCTTCTTGTGCATACCCCTTGCATACTAACCTTGCTTTGTTCCTTGTGACTTATCCATTCTCATTCAACTTGTTTCTGAATATCCATTTGGTACTGATGACATTTTTATCATCAGGTTTTAGTACTAGTATCCATGTCTTATTCTTCTCAATCTTCTCTATCTCTTCATTCATAGCACTGACCCATTCTTCATTTTCTAGTGCAATATTAACAAATTTAGGCTCAAAATCACAAATTAAACATCTAGTGTTCAGTGACTTACTTCTTGTTCTCACTCCATCCTTCTTGTCTCCTATGATCTAGTTCTGTGGATGGTGTCTTCTAACATACTTGGAAATTATCGGTTCACCTCTTTTTTCATCATCTTGACCTTCATTTTGATCTCCATCGCTTGGTACATCATCTTGAGCAATTTCCTAATTTTTGGTATTTGTAGCTTGATGCTCAGGTGCATTTTCCTATTGCTCGGGAGCGATACATTGTTTCTCGAGTAGAGTGTCAGGTTCTTCATTGTAGACAAACTTGTTGTAGTCTTCTGGTTCTTTTCTTCTTTCCTCATCATTTTTCTCTACATATTCATGTATTCTTACATTTTCACTTTCAATGATTTTGTTAGAGGACTTGTTAAGAAATTTATAAGCCTTTCTTTTGGTGGAATACCCTAGAAAGATTTTGTCTTCACTTTTAGAGTCAAGCTTTCCATTTCTATCATCTTTCAAAATAGAACATTGAATTCCAAAAAATTTGAAGTAAATTACATTGGGTGTGTATCCATAGCATAGCTCATAGGGTGTCTTCTTGGTGTCTTTCTTCAATTGAACTTAGTTCAATGTGTGGACAAAAGTACTGACAGCTTCCCTCAAAAAAATTTGTGTGATACTTTTTTCTATCATCAATTTCTTACACAATCAACAATGGATTTGTTCCTTCTTTCAGCAATCCCATTTTTTTGTGGTGTTCTTGGTCCAGAAACATGTCTTTTAATTCCATGCTCATTACAAAAGTTAGTGAATTCATCATAAATAAATTCCCCTCCTCTATCTGATCTTAAGAATTTTAATTCTCTACCACTTTTTTTCTACCATAGCTTTATACCATTTAAACATCTTGAATGCTTCCTATTTATCTTTTAAGAACATAATTGTCATCATTATAGAATAATCATCTACAAAGAGAATGAAATATCTATCACCATAGTAACTCTTTGTTCTCATGGGTCCAAATAGATTAGTATGGACTAATTCTAGAATGGCATTAGATGTATGGTTCTTGCTCTTGAAACTACACTTTGTCATTTTACCTTTTTGACAATTCTTACTGATGATATGGTCGGGCTTTGAAATGCTCAATAAGCCTCTTACTTTCCTTTTATTGCTTATCTTAATCATGTTGTCAAAATTCACATGACATAGTCTCTTATGTCACAACCATATGTCTTTGTTTCTATCCATTAAATAAGTGGTGTTAATATCATCAAGATAGAATAGGTTACCTTCTGTTGACCAGTTCTGATCAACCTTCCTGATTCATTGAAGATCTTTGCATTCTTATTCTCAAATGCTACTCGATGACCTGTGTTATTCAGCTGTGAAACACTCAATAGGTTATAGTTAATTCCTTTTACTCAATATCCATTTTCACATCTGATCAGATTATTTAGCATTATAGTTCCTTTACCTTCAATTGGACAAGGTTAGTCATTACCCATTCTTACTGATCCACCATTATAATACTCAAAAGTTTCAAAAAAAAAATTATCACCGGTCATGTGGTGAGTGTAGCCACTATCTATAATCCATAAATCATTCTTACCAACCTTGGATATGAGTGCAGTCTCAACATACCTTTCTTCTTCATCTGAATCATCCTTCATGACTACAAATACCATCTCAATGTCTTCATCAAATTCGGTGTCAGTATCTCTAGCTGTGTTCTTAGCCATGTAAAAAGCTTTCTTCCCTTTGTCCTTGCAGTCTCAGGTATCTCTTATGTCAAATTGTTGGTTGCTTCAGTAATCTCTTTTATCACCTCTGCAAACTTATTTTCATATGATCTGTCATTACTTCTATCGTCTTTTCTTCTGTTAGGACATCTAGCAGCAAAGTGTCCAATCTCTTTACAATGAAAACATACAAGTGGTAATTTACCTTTGTATCTACCTTTGCCTTTCTGCAATCTTCTTGCCATTAGTGCTTCAATCTTATCAAGATCTTGGTCATCACTATCACTTTTTCTATCATTTCTCATAGTGTGTTTATGACTTGATTTACCTATTTTCAAAGAAAATTTAAATGCAGACTCTATAGATGGTAAGACACTATTGTCAAACTTATTCATCTCAAATGTAATCATTCTACCAATCATAATATCTAGAGTAACATTATTGTTTTCTATTGCTCTCATTTATTGTATGGCAGATACTCTAATAGCATATGCAGGTAGTAAGGTTCTTAGGATTTTACTTACCACTGTCTCTTCTTCAAGTACACCTCCAACTCCTTGGGTAGCATTGACTACCTCTTTGATTTTGTAGCTATACTAAGTGATATTTTCTCCTTCTTTCATCCTTAGGTCATCAAACCTTCCTCTTAGGATTTTTTCCTTAGCTCTTAGTACATTAGCATCTCCTCCATGTACTAGCTTCAATTTGTCCCACATTTTCTTTGCAGTGGTGCATGTTTTGACATCTTCAAATTTAGCATCGAGGAGTGAGGAAGAAAGCTCTATCATCATGAAATTGTGATCATGCTTTTCTCTTAATTGATCAAGTGAGTGAGGTTCTATAGGCAACACATATTCAGCATCTAAGTATTGAGTAACATCATTTTCAATACTTGTTAAGTGGATACTTATCATGCTTTACCATGATGAAAAGTGTATTTATTCAACTTGGGCACATCCTATTTTCTCATATTTTGATCTTTTTCTTAGGTCTTGAAACCTTCCTTTCTAAGCACACAAGCTCTGATACCAATTGTTAGAATAACTAAGAGGGGGGGTGAATCAGTGGCCTCAAAAATATTCCAATAAATCAACCCAAAAACTTAGTACCACAATTATAAGCCTCTATTTATCTTCAATCCTAAAAGACGTGTGCCTTGAAATAATCTTAACAAATAACTACTGCTCGGAGTTCACTATTAAACCTTATTCTTAAATTTCACCAAATAGCAGGCTATCATTTACCAAAATATAGTAAATAACTTAGTGTTTACCGATCATCCTATTTTAGTAATGTGTAAAGAAAAACATGAAATCAATGAATCATAAACACATTTGACACATGGATTTTTAACGTGGAAACCTTATTAAGGGAAAAACCACTTGGGACCAGTAACCCAAAATTTTCACTCTTCTAAAGTGAGCTCGGTGAAGAGCGAACCCTGTTAAAGGTTACAAACAAACTATTAAGTGTGACATTGTTAGAGGATTTAACACTAACAGTTTATCACTTGATATATGGCATCTCTCTATGCTATCTTTATGATAGTCCTTTTGATACTCCATGGGATGTATCTCAATATATAAAGGATTTGTTTAGATCCTGCTTGGTTAAGAGAATTTTCTGATCCAATGGTTAAACTAAAATAGTATATGATCTGTTCATAAATACAACTTAGATTTAAAAAATTTTAGATCTATTGTAAGCTCATAATACCTTTTTGATCAATGTTTCTTTTCAATACCTTTGCTCCACTTATTTCTGCTCAGTGATGTTTTTTATCTATTGCTCGGTGTCCATAGAATTAGCTTTGTTCTTCACCTTGATTGATCAGGTCTGTATGGAGTCTTTTTTCACCAGTTTCTCTTTAGCATCTTTTTCTCTATTCACTCTTCTAATTCATATTGAATTATCTTGTCTCTTTATAGAAATAATTTCACTGTTTATAAGTCCTTGACTTTCTTATTTTTAGCGTGATTTAGAAATCTCACCTTTCTTTCTTTAAAGATTTACTTCAATTTTATCTCGTAGATTTCTCTTTGACAACTGGAATAAAACATATTTAAAATTCTAGCTTATCTTGAGCTTCCGACATGTCGATGAAAAAAATGTTATCAACCAGTTAACTCCATCTTTAGCTCTTTCTAGCTAAGTCTTTTGTCATTTCTAAACTTCAGTTCTTTTTGGTGTATAACTCCTTGTTATCTCGTTCTTAACATCAGTTGTCCTCAGGCATCTCTGTCTATCAGGGTTGTCTATCCATCGGGGTTGTCTATCTGTCAGGTAACACTATGGTTTTGTCTATCCATAATTTTGTGGTTCAGTTCATCGATAATGCTTTCTTTGGTTTCTTGCTTGGGTTTCTTGCTCGGGTATCACTGTGACTTTTATCTCAGGTTTCTTTGTCTGTCAGTGTGTACTGTTTGTTGGTGTCTGTTGTCACTTTGTGAATACTAAAATTTTATGCATTACTGATAGCATAACCTTTATCTCTCTGGTTCTTTGAAGTCTTTGAAATAATGTATACAACCAATTAGATTATATCAAGTTTACATCAATGAAAATACAATACATTAATTGATTTATTTTCTTGCAATAACTTTATGCATCTCGCTGATCATCAAATTAATATCTTCAAACATTCAATCAATTATGGTTCATCAATGGGATCCTATGATGGAATAGGAGTAATAATAGGATCATCTAGTGGGATAGGATCTTGTTGGAGATATGGAGGATTAGGACATGGAGATGAAGGGATGGATAGATCTTGAGAAGGATCTAGAAAAATTATAGGATCTTTAGGTGGGCATGAAGATGAAGGGAAACCTTAATCTTGACTTGGCATGGGATTATGTGAAGAAATGGAAGGAAGGTCATGAGCTTTCTTAGGAAGGGGAAGATCAATAGGGTTCAGAGAGGAAATTTGATCTTGGAATGGAAAGGGATCATCTTGGATAGGAAGAATAGCGATAATGAGATCATCATGGATAAGGACGATCAGGATAGTGGGATCAACATAAGGCTCAATGGGAATAGAATCTTTCTCCATAATTAGAGAGGATTGGTCACCGTTGGGATCTTGATCTTGATATTTTTTAGGACATGTTTATGTTTGAATAACTGAGAAGGGGGTGAATTAGTGGCCAAAAAATATTCCAATAAATCAACCCAAAAACTTTGTACCACAATATTAAGCCTCTAGTTAGCTTCAGTCCTATAAGATGAATGCCTTCAAATAAAATATCAAATAAATAATGCTCGGAGTTCTCTTTTAAACCTTATTCTTTTAGTTTACCGATTAGCAGTCTTTCATTTACCAAAAAATAATAAATTGCTTAGAGTATACCGATCAATCTAGATTAGTTATGTGTAATGCAAAACACTAAAGTAATGAATCATAAACACATTGACACATGGATTTTTAACGTGGAAACCCTGTTAAGGGAAAAAATACTTGGGATCGGTAACCCAAAATTTTCACTCTTCTAAAGTGAGCTCGGTGAAGAGCCAGCCTTGTTAAAGGTTACAAACACATTGTTAGGTGTGACCTTGTTAGAGGGTTTAATAGAATATTTTGTCACTTGATATCAGACATCTCTATGCTACCTTCTATGACCAAACCCAGTGTATTTTGTCAAATCATATCTGGCTTCTCATGCTATCTTCATGATCAAACTTTTTGATACTCCTTGGGATGTATCTCACTTAGAAAGGATCTTTAAATCCTTCTCAGTTAAGAGACTTTCTGATCCAATGGTTAAATTGAAATAGTAAATGATCTATTCATACATACAATTTAGACTTGCTGATTTTCAGATCTATTGTAAGCTCATTTTACCTTTCTGATCAATGTATCTTTTCAATACCTTTGCTCCACTTCTTTCTGCTCGGTGATGATATGCTTTGTTGCTCGGTGTCTACAAAATTATGTTATGATGAATTTAGATTAACTGAGAGGGGGGGTGAATCAGTTATCCTCAGGTCCATATGTGCCCATATAAAAATTTAAACCAACTTCAACAACTTAGATCTGCTCGGCAGCAATAAACAACAAAAGTGTGCAATTTACTGTACTAATGAAATAAGCTTGCAGAAACTTAACAGTAAAACACAACAATAACATTCACCCATTTTGACACCATGATTTAATGTGGAAACCCAATATGGGAAAAACCACCAGTAACATGCTACCAAAATTTCACTCTTCTGAAGTGATGCCCTGTTAGGAGCCAACCCTATTAAAGGTTACAAAACACTATCAAATGTGACCTAGTTAAAGGATTTAATCACCCTGTCTGAAGTGGCCTTGTTAGAGGACTTAGAACATTCCAACCTAAATGTCACCTTGTTCAAAGGATTTCTACAATGACTGTTAGGTCAACCTGGTTAAAGCATTTGAACTGATACAATGGTTAGAAAGTAATCAGCAGGTGTGATCTGATACATACAACTTACTTTGCAAATCCAAACCCAATTTCAGCTCTAATGCTAATTCACTAAGTGGTCTCCATTTTCATCTCAAACTTTAGATCTACTTGGAAATCCATCAAGCAATCACTTTGCTTCTCTGCTCAGCCTTCTATGCTAGGTCTTTACCAATCAATCAATTAACCATGCAATACTTTGCATTTAACTTCTCCTTTCTTGGATACTTAGACAATAACCATAGTAGGTTATAATATACCTCTTCATCTAGGTCAGATAAATATTTTGCCACTTAATCAAGAACATAGATCTTAGGTTAGGTCAGATCCAAAATATCTTTCCATCATTACATTTAATTTATTTCTCCAATACAGTCATTAATTAAACATTGAATCCATGTGCTAATAATGGTTTCCCATGCATTAAATGAGTGTGGACCAATCTTAATTAACAATGCATATCCCAATAAAATCAACTATGTCGGCCATAGATCTCAAATCTCATCAAATAACAAAATATTGTTGCTTGGCTTCCTCTATCTCCCTCGGCATTTCACTGGCGCTCGACATCATCTTTTCTTTTCTTGGCATCACCTTTCACTTTGCTCGGCATCAACTTTCTAGTGAACTGTCAGTGATAGATAAACAATGTATCACTTTGCCAAAGTGCCAAATGATCAAGTACCCTGGTGCATACTCATAACTCAACCATTTCTTTGGTCTTCTTGTTATCCCATTCTTTCAAATCTTCATCAATCAATGGATAAGGTACTCAAACATACAACAATAGTCTCACCAGTTTAGGTTTGACATCAATGACAAAATAACAATTGTCTATATTGTAGAAATCTTTCCAACAATCTCCCTCTTTGGCATTTATGGCAACACTAAACTATAAAACAATAATCTCCAACCAAAGTTACCATACAAACCAAAAAGTGCCTGTGTTCCTAATATGAAAAAATCTTCATTAATGTCTTTAGCTTCATTCTGACTCCCTTTGTGTCTATAATCACACTGAAATGTTTTATGTTATTGTTCAGGTCCCTCTTTCAGTAATATCTCCCTTGTATCTGTTGTTTTAGCAATAAATCTCCCTCTTTGACAACAATGCCAAAGATGTTGACATCTTCATTATGCAGATTCTTCTATTCTAATTTTTTTTGTATCATGTTGTTCCTATCATATTTGTGTATGACTGATCTTTTTTTTTTTTATTGTCTTCTACTTCACAGTTTTTAGGTAGCATCCTAAAAATGTGACTTATTGTGCATTAATGTGTCAAGTGTTCTGATTAAAATATTTGATGCAACAGTACCATTCCAAACTAGTTAGCCTCTACTAGGGGACTTACCCCCAATTTACCTCGTAGATACTCATGATCATCCTTGGGTAATGCTTTTGTAAATATGTCTGCCAACTATTCCTTAGTGTTCACATATTCCAGTCTCACTTCCTTCTTCTGAACTAGCTCCCTCAAGTAATGATACTTGATAGCTATATGTTTTGTCTTAGAGTGCATTACAATATTTTTAGAAATATTAATGGCACTCGTGTTATCACAATATATGACAACTGGTTCTGTGATCTCCTCCTTCATACCTTTCAATAGTATCTTCAACCACACAATGTTTAAACAATTAACTGCTGCTTCCACATACTCGGCTTCAGCTATAGATTGTAAGGTGCAATTCTATTTCTTGCTTGTCCAGAAAATTAATATTTTCCCCAAAATAAATGCTCCTCCTGTGGTTCTTTTTCTATCATCAACATTACTAGCCCAGTCAGAATCAGTATAGACTTTGAGTTCAAACGTGTCATTCCTTTTGTAATATAAGCCATAGTCTTCTGTACCTTTCAAATGTCTCAGAATTATTTTCACTACCATTATATGTGTCTCTTTTGGATTAGCAGAAAATCTAGCAACAATTACAACTGCTAATGCAATATCAGGTCTATTGTGTACAACATATTGTAGCTTATCAGTCATTGATCTGTACAGTGTTTGATTTACCTCTTTGGTATCATCATTCTTTGTCAACTTATGTCCAGTATCCATGGGTGTACTCACTGGTTTTGAATCTTCCATACCAAAAAATTTCAGTATCTCCTTGATATATTTTGATTGAGTAATATAGATACCATTGTTCATTTGATGTATTTGTAATCCAACAAAGAATTTTATCTCACCAAACATAGACATTTCAAATTCAGTTTGCATCTCTTTTGAAAATGCTTTACATATCATATCTTGTCCACTGAATATGATGTCAT
>MU223133.1:878364-893192 GCA_018584345.1 Thuja plicata | reverse complement strand
ATGTGTTTTTTGCAATGTTTTGATATATTGTGCTAATCTCCAAATCTGTGGAAATACACTTGACATTGGCAATGGTTTTGTTTTTATTTGTTTCCATTCACTTCATGCTGCATAAGCATTGGTATTGTTATGATTTCCTCCTTCATGGAATAAGACTAAATAAATATCAAGAGCAATAACTTCAAAGTACAAAAATATTGGGGGTTTCACTGATCAATGAAGCTGAAAACTTGACAAGTTATCCTATATGTTCTATGAAATTCATTTACATTGCTCATGTACCTCAAACTTATACTCACACTCTGAATCCAAACCATTATGCAATCTTTTCACCAAGCATTCAACTGGTGGTTTTTTAAATAACTTCACATTTTTCCAAACTGAATAAACTGACTTTAAAACTGAATTTGTAAAGTCACCAAAAAGATCTTTTAGAAACTCAACCTCTGGATCCTGAATGAATGTCATATGTAGAATGTGACCCCTCAGTTTCCTTCCTCTGAAAAGAAACCACTGAACTGATACCGATCTGTAAAGATAACACTTTAACACTTTCTGAACCAAAACACAGTAAATATGCAGAAATTGAGTTCGGAATCGGCAAAGAAAAGTGATCAACCAGATTGGTCAAGGCTTGGAAATCTTCAAAGGAGTTCATTCCTAGGTCTATAATGTAGGTCAACCTTCAATTATGTCTGACCTCGAACGGGGTGCAAATGGGGAAAGGACAAAGTATGCCACTTAATTCTGAATTCAGGATTTCAGTGAAACTCAAGAAATTGGAAACAGAAAGGCTCTGGAAAAGTGGACAAATGGATTGATAGGAGTCTATAAATCTTCAGGTAGGTACAATCCTATGTTTACAATATGAGGAAAAAGTCAATTATCTAAAATGTTCACCTGGGTACAGACTTTCAAAAGCTCAAAGTAGGTCACTTAGCAATTCTGGACTTGAATACACAGGAAATCAGATTTAATCACTGTCAGAATGGTTCTTGAAAACTTGTCATCTGATTTCATAAAGATCTGTAGAATGGAACATATGGAGTGTGTGACCACTGGAACACAGTACAAAAGGAATTTTCTTAATTGGGGCAAATGGTCATAAGTTATAATGCGTCAAACTGGGCTTATTCAGATTTCTAGGCAAGACAAAAATGCAGACAGTTCATGAACAACCAACTTTGGGAAGTATGAAAACTTATCAAACGGATTCAGAATGACTTGAGGTTTAAAACATAAGCTCTCAGATATGCATGCTAAACATTCCCAAAGTGGCGAACAATGAAACTCAACAGGGTGTAAGATACTCAGAAGCAAAGTAGGCTCCGGACAACAAATTGACACTTAGACAATATGCAGAATTAGGTGACCCCCTCAAAATGACTACTCCATAAACATGTTAGAACTAAAACTCAGGAGATGGGACCCACTGAATACATAAAATGAAAGGCATTAAAGCCTCCTCCAAATTTGTATCTCATGAAAATCATCCGGGCACCCTTTTCAAGCACTCTAACTGAGTCTTCTTACACAATTTTTCAAGGGTATTGACTTTGCTTGTCTGAAAATTTTAACATGGTCACTCCAAATTTGTTCCAAATTTAGGAGTACCAACACAAAGGAAATCAATATCATTCAAAGATGAATATTAATTAGATAATGAGCATCTAAACACAAATTTTTAGCATGCTACTATTCTCCTTCTTTGAACACAACAAAACAACAAAGATTATATTGTTCCTGCACTAATCATTATCTAAAAATAAAATCCCTCTTTCCCTACATTACAATAAAAATCCCAATCTATCCCTGCCCTGGCACAAAGTCTCTTGGGTTAGGAAGAATCTGGAACCCTGCTTCCATCTCTGAAATGCCTATTTATCCTTTTTTATTACCATCGGTTAATCTCCTTCAATTTTCTCAAACAGCTTTCATAACTGATTCTTGAAAATCAAGACCCCCCTTTCTTGAGAGCTTCCTAAAGTTTTATATAACTCCTTTTACGGGTCCTCCATAATGTTTACCAAACATTATTTAAATGTTTGTAAGCCTTCTTATATATATGACATTTAATTGAAACATTACAAGTGGCACCATCTATTTTTCATGGTCCATTCTTCCATATTTGTTATCATCTATAGCCACAGACATGTCTGTTTAGATAAAAATGCCAGGGCCATCAGGAATTATCTCACATTCCTTCATATTCCTTGTGATAGCCTCTTCATCAGTTATCAAACTGATTCTTGGTATCACTTCTTATCTCTGAAATACTTTCTTCATATCGGGACCATAATTTTTATCACCTTACAAACACTAATGAAGCTTTCGAAATATCCCTTGGGATGAAACTTAGTTGAGTTTAGGAAAAATATGATAAAGTTGTATGGCATCAAAGTATTTTTAATTTGCTGACACCTGTTACTATCATGCCGAGTTATCATTAAAACTTGGTTCTATCATTGCCACATATGCTTCCATTGTGTGTTTGGTTCTATGTTCATTGAAGCCTAAGATCTCTATTGTCGGTCATGACTATTTGACATTTTTTCAAATAGTTTGAAGTCATCCTCTATGTTTCTCCTTAGTGAATCGGGCCACATTTCCCTCATAAATTTGTATGTCTGGACTATCCTGACTGAATCCTTGGCACTGCTCCAACAAAAATTACTTCCTACACATGGACAATTATCTAGTTCTGCAATTATAAAACCATGAGTATTAAGTAGAAATATCATCACACTGTAGAGAGCTTATTCCATCTAAAGCCAACATGGTCACTTTTGGGGTAACCATGATATGAAAAATCGATGCCCCATTCTCTTTTGTTCAACCTGTGACTCCAATTATCTTTAGCGGATGTCACGGGGATAGAACCTGTAACCAATTCCAATGTCGGTTACCATTAACTACATTGGGCATCTTCTATGCTCTATTGAGATTAAGTGATTGTCTTTGAATGAAATTCAGAGGTGATAATGAAGAGTTCATCCAACATCTGATCCTTCATGTTGTTGCTTTTCATGTCTAAAAATTTCTCCATGCTATTTCAGAGAGACTTTGGACATCCTAATTCATATTATCCCAATAAAAGAGACATTTGACCCGATCAATGCTAACTGGTAATTATTTGCTTTCACAGATGGGTGGCTAGGGTTGAGACCCTATCAACATTTTGCATGCGTCATTCATGTTTGATTAGGCTCATTGATGATCCATTTTCCATTGGCGTTCACATTTGAGACCAATAATTGAGCACTTTTCATATCACCCAAGCATCAAACTAGTGGCTTTGACTACGGCCTGATGTGTTTCTCACAAGGGAGAGCCATAACTTTCCCACTGAGTTGGCTAAATCTATGCATTGAATCCATATTCACCGTCATCTACAAACCATAGTGCTCCTATGTAACCCATTAATCACACAAGGCAGCTTCATTGTCATTGACAAAGAATGATATCTTTTACCTCTTTCATAGTAAATTTCTCTCCATTGATTTGGATGACATTATGCCTCCTTCATTGATTAGATTCACAGTTTTTATCAAATTTGCCTCTCCCTAAGATACCAAACTCAGACATTTTGTCACACGGTTCTCCTATTTCACTGTGTTGAAAATTCCTATGCATAGCGTGAAGTCATGACTATACCTTTATTTCATGTTCTATCTATTCCCATTACATTACTAAGCTTTTCATATGATGTCATAGGCTCAATCCCTGTGATCCATGCCTCACGGGTCTCTAATTCTACATTGGCAGTCATCACCAGGAGTAGGGGCATGTTGTGTATCCTAGCTGTATAGACAAGCACATTAGATTTTGAGTATTCTGTCAAACAGATCACATGCACTCTCTGTGCTTCCAAGATGAATTTTGATCTTGATGCCCACGACCATAGACATGGGTTAAACACTTTGTGTGTCCACTTTGTATGGGTTTGAAACCGTCAATTGTTGTAAGAGAAAACTAGATAGGATGAATCAGGATACTATTCCCCCAAATCACATTTCGACGAGCTTCCATAAATGTTAATGAATTATTTCTAGGGTCACTTTGATGATATTCACATTTGTCAAGCACTTCACGGCTTCCTCCATGTCCTTCTATGTGCTTAGTTCATCAGGATGATGCCGCAAATAGCCATTTGTGCTCTCTTTTTGCCACATCAGGTTTCATCAAAAAGGTCTTTCCTTTAGAAACACACGTCGACCTTTTAAACATACAAACATATGGGAGACATTTAAAATATTGATACAACTCATACTGAAATTCTAAGGAACTTTTATAAATTGCTGTCACAAGACTGATTTGTTTTTCTTTAGCAAATTACTGATGGCCTCATTCATGGGTGAAGATAAAAATCTCCAAACTTTCATAATGTAGAGCTTCTTGAGCTTTATCTCCTTCAATCTATTATAATTTGGGAATGCCATGATCATCTCCTCTTTTAACTGAGTCTTGAGATGGGATTAAATTCACAAATTGGGGAAATAGAGTCGCACAAACTTTGAATCTGATTTTGAACTGAACTTTGATGTTGAACTTCGAAGCACTGCATTTTTCAATCCATTTGAAGCATGGTATGAACTTTTGATTGATCACAACCATAACCTTTGAATCTCTAATCTCAAACTTAGAGCCGCTGAACCTCTAATCTAAACCAAATCATATTTAAACTCAATGAAACTCTCTGAGACACTGCACCTGTGCACTTACTTCTGAACCATTAAAACCCACTTTAGCAAATTGAACCACTTGGAACTACTTTGAACTTACTTCAAAGAGGTTCAAGACCCTAAACTGAAAGTTTTATTACCGGGGTCTATATCGGTACCAACATGGGCTCTAACTATGGGACTTCTTTTGGCACAAAAGCAAAGAACTCCAGCAATCTCTGGGAAAAGGACAAGTGCCTAGCATCCATTGGGAAAATAGAGTCACTAAGAAGAGAAAAATTAGGAGTTTCTTTCAATGCGGGAGGAGGGGAGCAGGGCAGCCAACCAGCCAAACACCTAAACTACCAACAAGCTTGAAGCTTGCACATTATTCCAACTAAGACTACGCACACAAAAAGAATATTTACAAAATATACAAAGGTAGGAAGAAAGCCTACCATAGGAATCTAGAAGCAAGAAGAGGTCACGTGAATCCATTTACCGAATGGGAGAAATAAGAGCCCTTCCGGAGCAGCAAATGATGTCTCAACCAAATACCTCAAAAGTAATACTCTCTAGTGGCTTCTTCAATGCCGAACCTTAAGTCAAAGGCATACATAAATATGCTAACCAAGAACTCCTTCCTAAACAACCATAACCCATCATAGCATTCTTTTCCTCCAATGATTGATCTTTAACATCCATCAGACCGAATTTCATTTCAAACTAAAAAAATGAAATGAAGAAACTTCTCCAAGAAAGGGTGCACAAAATCTAGAAATGTTGTCATCAAGACTCACCCTTTGCGTATGGCTTTTTGTATCATGGTCAATCTGCAGAAAGAGAGACGCTTCATCCAACATAGGATCAATTCTTGAGTATGTAGTCTCTTCATCTCTTTCAAAAATCAAACTGTGATCAAGCTTGCAATGCATTTTATCTGAGCCATTCTGAGAGGAGCCTTCTAGTTGAAGAGATGACAAGAAGCTGCCCATGATTTCTTCTTCTTCACCAAGAAGAACATTGTTCCACATTTCAATCGAGGTGTCTACAAACTGAAAGTTAACTTCACTTTCCTCTATAAGAGTTTCATCATGAGGAGATTTTCCAACATACAGCTTTACTTTATCATCACCACAAATTCTTTAAATGGACAAGATATTTCAACGGGCTGACCACCGATTTCACAATAGGATAGATTACTTTCAGCCTTCTCATTAAAAATAAAAGATTCAAACTCCGATAACATGTCATTGTCAAATTTTTCACAAATAGGAACTTTCACAACAATATGACTATCATCACTTTCAAATCTGAAACTCTCTAAATCCGGAGAGAAAAAGAATTCAGATGCGCCTTTATCACCTTTATCTATGGGTTCTTGAGTGCCGTCATGATCACCAAAGACTGCATAATTGCGAGAGATAAAGTAAGATGATATTACTGGAGGCTCCTCATCATCAAGTGTCAGCTCTTCTTTCAGCCTTGCCACCCTTCTTTCATACTCCTCTAGATCCTTGAGTTTGTGGAAACATGCACAGAGACTTCTCCAATAAAGAGTGCTTACATGATCATCTTCTAGACTGATATTTTCTGTAACAGCCCAAGAGATACTTTCTTTGAAACTGTGCAAGAACTCACTCAACACTTTGTCACGCATTGGATAGATTTCCATAAGAGTAGGATCAGGCCTTTTCTTGATCATGAATTTTACAATCGGCATGGTCATCAATAGAGTCACCAATCCTGCAAATACCAAGATATTTTACAAAATAACTAAGGAAATCAATTTAGCACTAATTCTTTAATTCCATTCCCCAGTAGAGTCACCAAAAATCTATTGGTAAATAGATTTGTCTTCTCAAAACACCTGCACAAAATGAATCCTAAACACCCAAGGCTGAAAGAAAAATTGCAACACAACAGTTGGGTCACTTCGCTATTAAAAAGCATAAGCGCCCTCTAAATTAGCTAGGTACAGCTCCCCGTGTAAGATTTACAATGAATTAACTAAACTATAATCGGTAATTCTTTTAACCTGAAAGCAATAAAGGTTTACAAACATCTATTCGTAAACATGATATAGATGTGAAAGAACTAACTAAAGAAAAGGAGATAAACATTAAATTCTATAAATTTCATTTGCCTAAATGCTGCATTATAGAAAGAAACTAAGAGAGAAAGATAGACTGGTTCTTTCCGAATACACAAAAAACTATAGCACAAAGTCCACAAATGATCGTGCTGATGATCAGATGTAAAAGATACGCATTCAAAGGAAATCAATATCATCCAAAGATGAATATTAATCAAAAAATGAGTATCTAAACACAAAGTTTTAGTATGCTACTATTCTCCTTCTTTGAACACAACAAAATAACAAAGATTCTGTTGTTCCTGCACACTAATCATTATCTGAAAATAAAATCCCTTTTTCCCTACATTACAATAAAAATCCTAATCTATCCCTACCCTGGCACAAAGTCTCTTGGGTAAGGCAAAATCAGGAACCCTGCTTCCATCTCTGAAATGCCTATTTATCCTTTTTTTTTTACCATTCGTTAATCTCCTTCAATTTTCTAAACCAACTTTCGTAACTGATTCTTGAAAATCAAGACCCCCCTTTCTTGAGAGCTTCCTAAAGTTTTATATAACTCCTTTTACAGGTCCTCCATAATGTTTACCAAACATTATTTAAATGTTTGTAATCCTTCTTATATATATGACATTTAATTGAAACATTACAAGTGGCACCATCTATTTTTCATGGTCCATTCTTCCATATTTGTTATCATCTATAACCGCAAACATGTCTGTTTAGATAAAAATGCCAGGGCCGTCAGGAATTATCTCATGTTCCTTCATATTCCTCATGATAGCCTCTTCATCAGTTATCAAACTGATTCTTGTTATCACTTCTTATCTCTGAAATACTTTCTTCATATCGGGACCATAATGTTTATCACCTTACAAACACTAATGAAGCTTTCGAAATATCCCTTGGGATGAAACTTAGTTGAGTTTAGGACAAATATGATAAATTTTTATGCCATCAAAGTATTTTTAATTTGCTGACACCTGTTACTATCATGCCGAGTTATCATTAAAACTTGGCTCTATCATTGCCACATATGCTTCCATTGTGTGTTTGGTTCTATGTTCATTGAAGCCCAAGATCTCTATTGTCTGTCATGACTATTTGACATTTTGTCAAACAGTTTGAAGTCATCCTCTGTGTTTCTCCTTAGTGAATCGGGCCACATTTCCCTCATAAATTCGTATGTCTGGACTATCCTGACTGAATCCTTGGCACTACTCCAACAAAAATTACTTCCTACACATGGACAATTATCTAGTTCTGCAATTATAAAACCATGAGGATTAAGTAGAAATATCATCACACTATAGAGAGCTTATTCCATCTGAAGCCAACATGGTCACTTTGGGGGTAACCATGATATGAGAAATCGATGCCCCATTCTCTTTTTTTCAACCTGTGAATCGAATTATCTTTAGCGGATGTCACGGGGATAGAACCTATAACCACTTCCAATTTTGGTTACCATTAACTACATTGGGCGTCTTCTATGCTCTGTTGAGATTAAGTGATTGTCTTTGAATGAAATTTAGGGGCGACAATGAAGAGTTCATCCAGCATCTGATCCTTCATGTTGTTGCTTTTCATGTCTAAAAATTTCTCCATGCTATTTCAGAGAGACATTGGACATCCTGATTCATATTATCCCAATAAAAGAGACATTTGACTTAATGAATGCTGATCGGTAATTATTTGTTTTCATAGATGGGTGACTAGGGCTTTGACCCTGTCAACATTTTGTATGCATCGTTCATGTTTGATTAGGCTCGTTGATGATCCATTTTCCATTGGCGTTCACATTTGAGACCAATAATTGAGCACTTTTCATATCACCCAAGCATCAAACTAGTGGCTTTGACTGCGGCCTGATGTGTTTCTCACAAGGGAGAGCTATAAATTTCCCATTGAGCTGGCTAAATCTATGCATTGAATCCATATTCACCGTCATCTGCAAACCATAGTGCTCCTATGTAACCCATCAATCACACAAGGCGGCTTCACTGTCATTGACAAAGAATGATATCTTTTACCTCTTTCATAGTAAATTTCTCTCCATTGATTTGGATGACATTATGCCTCCTTCACTGATTAGATTCATGGTTTTTATCAAAGTCACCTCTCCCTAAGATACCAAACTTGGAAATTTTGTCACACGGTTCTCCTATTTCACTGTGCTGAAAATTCCTATGCATAGCGTGAAGTCATGACTATACCTTGATTTCATGTTCTATCTATTTCCATTACATTACTGACCTTTGCATACAATGTCGTAGGCTTAATCCCTATGATCCATGCCTCATGGGTCTCTAATTCTGCATTGGCAATCATCACCAGGAGTAGGGGCATGTTGTGTATCCTAGCTGTAAAGATGAGCACATTAGATTTTGACTATTTTTTCAAACAGATCACATGCACTCTGTGTGCTTCCAAGTTGAATTTGGATCTTGATGCCCATGACCATAGACATGGGTTAAACACTTTGTGTGTCCAATGTGTATGGGTTTGAAACCGTCGATTGTTGTAAGAGAAAACTGGATAGGATGAATCGGGATACTATTCCCCCAAATCACATTTCAACGAGCTTCCATAAATGTTAATGAATTATGTCTAGGGTCACTATGATGATATTCACATTTGTCAAGCACTTTATGGCTTCCTCCATGTCCTTCTATGTGCTCAGTTCATTGGGATGATGCCACAAATAGCCATTTGTGCTCTCTTTTTTCCACATTGGGTTTCATCGAAAAGGTCTTTCCTTTAGAAACACACATCGACCTTTTAAACATACAAACATATGGGAGACATTTAAAAGATTGATACAACTCATACTGAAATTCTAAGGAGATTTTATAAATTGTTGTCACAAGACTGATTTGTTTTTCTTTAGCGGATTACTGATGGCCTCATTCATGGGTGAAGATAAAAATCTCCAACCTTTCATAATGTAGAGCTTCTTGAGCTTTATCTCCTTCAATCTATTATAATTTGGGAATGCCATGATCATCTCCTCTTTTAACTGAGTCTTGAGATGGGATTGAATTCACAAATTGGGGAAATAGAGTCACATGAACTTTGAATTTGATTTTCAACTGAACTTTGATGTTGAACTTTGAAGCACTACATTTGTCGATCCATTTGAAGCATGGTATGAACTTTTGATTGATCACAACCATAATCTTTGAATCTCTAAGCTCAAAATTAGAGCCACTGAACCTCTGATCTAAACCAAATCATATTTAAACTCAATGAAACTCTCTGAGCCACTGCACCTGTGCACTTACTTCTGAACCATTAAAACCCGCTTTAGCAAATTGAACCACTTGGAACTGCTTTGAACTTACTTCAAAGAGGTTCAAGACCCTAAACTGAAAGTTTTATTACCGGGGTCTATATCGGTACCGACACTATTCATTCCCCTTAATTCATAATAAATTAAGTTATCTCTTTATAGACATGATATCACCATTTCTTTGTTCTTGATTTTCTTTTTCTTGGCGTGATCCACAATCTTATCCAATCTTGATTTAAAGATTTTCTCCTGTTTTATCTCATATAGATCTCTTTGACAACTGGATAAAATAGATTTTCATCTTTTACTTATCTCTAGATTTAACTTGTTGATGAGAATAATGTTAACAACTAGTTAAGTATATCTTTAGCTCTGCCAGCTAAGTATTTTGTTGTTTCTAAACTTCAGTTCCTCTCTGTGTTTTAACTCTTGTCCTTCAGGGTTGTTTGTCCTTTGGGTAACACTGTAATTCTAGCCGTCGGTTATGCTTGTGATTCTTCTCATTGATAATTCTTGTTGGTTTTCTTGTTCGGGCATCACTGTGACTTTGCTCTCAGGTTTATTTGACTGTCAAGTTCCACTAACCGTAGGTGTTCGTAGTCACTTAGTGAATGTTGATCTATTATGCATTAGTGAAAGCATAATCTCACTAGTAGAATTGGCACCTATTTTCAACGAAAATTGGTTGAATTTTCTACCAAGATTGGTCGAATGATCCACAAATGGTCTTGTTGCTCTTTTTCTAGTCAAAATTTTAACATATTATTGTTAAGTTTGAACATTCTACACCAACCTTGGTCAAAATTGACATCTGCAATTCGCAATTTTATTCGTCAAACTTTCGACCAATGTCGGTCAAAATGTTTGGCCCATCCGACCAGGATGCCAAACCCACGATGCTAAATTTTGACATATAATAGTCGATATGTAGACCAGTCTTGGTGAGGGTTTCAACCAAAGTTTGTCAAAATTTTGACCAATATGGAATGTTAAAAAAAACACCTGAAGATAAATATCCAGAGTAATCACCAACGGCATCTTGGTTGGTGATTAGTCTAGATATTTAACTTCAGGTGTTACATTGCATTAATATATATATGGCTGTGTATTTTTTATGTTACTTTACTATTAGCATAATGGTTTATTATCTTATGAGACAAAACATATATGTAGGGATTCCATTGTTTTCAAAGTGAAAATTTGCTTCATTGGGAAATTATACCTAATAATAATGTTAGGGAAGATTTCCTTACCTGTAATGCCCAGTAGTGGAAACTTATGTAAGACATGGGATATCGTCACACGGGCTTTGGAATCCTAAAATATCTTGATATGAGCATGAACATTCCCTGAAATAAACAAACAAATAAATAAACAAATACTCAAAGCAGATGCGAACAAGAATTTTAGCAAGACTTCAATGGTTGGATAGAAAACTTTCAAGAATTAGAATCAAGCATTAAAGGAGTTTCTTTTTATAGCGAATCATAGTATATCCTACCTCAAAGATGTGGAGGATCTAAATGGGCCACTAGATTTGGAGAAAGAATAAACTTGTTGAAATTGGATCTTCTATTTTTTTTTTTCATGTTCTTGAAATGCACATAAAATTTTGATCATCACAACATAGTCAAGATGATCCAATCCTTAGCATGAACATAATGATGATAAATATGAATAAAAAGACACCCCAGAATGAATATTTCTAATGGATAATAGTGATATAGGTTGTGTTACAAGAAGGTTAGGCCATGGGGATCAGTTGTTTAGTTGAATTTTCTCTCATTTAAATAGTTTACACTTGTCCAACTTTATAGTGGAAGACCTCTTGGTCTTATTTCCTTGATATTTTTGTGAGGATTCTCTCAAGAAAAAAAAAAAAATGCAAGAATGAAAGTGTTTACCTGAATGCCAGCACTAATGATAATGCCCATAAGGAAGTTAGGCACAACACTAGCTATGGCCTTCATAAGACTTTCCACCACTGTAATACTTGCATATAGGCACAACACAAAAAAGGCATAATCACTGAAACCAGGATGTAGCCTAACCTTGTAATAACAAATTGTCCCTGATATTATTGAGATCATATGAAAATAGAGCGTCCCTGATAGAGTATTTCCCATCAGAAAAGCCACAACCCCATAATGTCCATTCATCCTTTCTCGCTGAAATAACTATATTACACAATACAAATAATAATTGCATTTAGAATCATGAAATTTTCAGAGTCCATAATGATCTAGATGAAATACATGGGTAAAAGTACAAACCTGTGTCACACTTTAACAAAGGAAGAGGACCACGACATGCAAAACTGTTGAAATTTAATGACATAAAAGTGACATTTGTGTTTAGAATTTGAAAATGATTTAAACTAATGAAATGTGTAAAATTGGATCTAGTTTATGCCTATAATTTTTTAAAAAAAAATTGAATAAGCATTGACCTAGTTTTTTAATTTTTGAAGTCCATTTTTTAATTGCTCAAAAAATGCTGAAAATGTAAGGTCTAGTCCCTCCACCTTAATATATGCAAATAATCTTTTTTTCTTCTAATTTCAGAATATGTTTTAGATGACATGTACAGCTAGTGCATAAAAAAAAAAAGATTGGTTTTCGGTATATATTTTGTCTGTTATAACTATTCAAAGTTAGAATTACCCAAAATTAACAGTTTTTTTCTTCCTCCACATTTGCCCTAGCAATTTTAAACCAAATACAAAACAAATTACATATTCTTGAAGAGGACTCTCTCCTCTAGTGTTACATATAAGTTGTAAAGTTTTCCAACATGATTTGCTATTTTTTTTATTTTTTCGAACGAGCGTGTTCTTGAATGTTAAAATACCTACTTGGAGTTTTTTCAACTCACAATATAGTAGATGTAAATAAAACACCATAAAAATTATATGACCATAATCTAGACTCCAAGCTCTACAAAAGGGTATTTTTAGATTTTTAAACAAGCTAAATTATGATGTGGCAAAAATCCTCCAAACACACATTTTTTGTAAAATCTCATTTTTTGCTTGTTTTGCTGCCACATAGATGCTCTCGGCCGGACCTGTTTCGGCCGGACCTAGTTCGGCCAGACCTGGTTTGGTCAAAAATAAGGCCGACCAAACATGGTCACCATGCAACCATGACCCCTAATGTCATATATTAAAGCATTTTTTTTTAAATAAAAAATATATAATTTTCTAAATTGCGAATTAAAATAAATTTTTTTGAAGAAAATCATTTTTTTAATAGTTTTAAAGCATATTTTTTGGCATTAAAGGACAACTACGAATTAAAATTATCAAGTAGGTTTGTATTTGTTATAATTTTATTTTATTTTTTTAATTTTTTTTTTTAATTAAAGCATTATTCAATATTAATTTATGAACAAGTATCAATATTATTTTTAATTTTTTTATCAAGAGTATATGGTTTTGTGTATGCACGTGAATCGAAGCTCTCAATTTGAACAATTTGTGCAATGGGAAATAAAAGAAACAGATTAAAAAAAATTGATTGAAAAAGGGATGACAACATGAAAAGTTATACAAAACGTAATCAAGATGACCCTGTTGAAGTTCAAGAAGATGCAATTTAAGGAGAGGAACAATTTGATGGAAATATACCTTTTGACATGGGCAATTTGATGGAGATGAATGAGGAATCATTTTTCAGTCAATTTTCATCTGACGACTTGGTACCTCAAAGCACAATAAAAAAACAATGCAAAAATATTTGGGATGAATATTTTCAAAGTAAAAGTCTAATTGGAAAAGCACAATTATTTGTCAGGTTATTCAGGAAAAAATAAATGACTCATGTTTCGAAGTTGTTAGGTGTTGATAACAAGAAAAACTCAGCAGAAAATGTAAATCGAACAATAGTTGAAAATTTGCAAGATGCATTGAACAACATTAACAACTCAAGTGGAGGAGCTGATTTAAGTGTTGCAAGTAGAGCATTGATGACTACTTTATCTAGTAGGAGGTTGACACAGAGAAAACAAGTACATACAATTTCTGATTTACTAAATGTATCTAGAAGAACTGTTCAAAGATATATCAGGAAGAGAAATATGTTATATGAAAATATTCAAAAGAATTGGGTTAATATTTGTAGACTTCCTCGAAAAGAAAAGATTTCTGAAGATGTAAAAAGACAGGTCATTGAATATTGGACCGCTCACTCTCATGTTTCTTCTAATAGAAGGGATACTATATAGATGAAAGATGAAGAGACCGGTATGAAAACTGCACACCCAAAATATTTTATAGATACAACACAAAGTGAATTGTTTGAATCATTCAAGCAAGAATTTTTAGATGTGAAAATATGTCAAAGAATGTTCGAGAGATTGCGCCCTTTCTTTGTATGCATAAATAAGGTACGTGAAACTTGTTGTTGCTGAAATCATGTTGAGTTTCATCTATATTTGCAATCCTATAAAAAGGTTATGGCAGTACTTAATCCAGATATGGTCATCTCTGGAAGTACGACACAATTTGTGAAGTCTATTTTATGTGAGAAATTAAAATATTTAGATGAGTTCAAAGTACAATGTATAAAGAGTGCATGCAGTGATTGTGGAGATTTACATAAATTTCCATTGCAAATTGAGAATACTAATCTTGCACCGCCAGTTTTGTGGAAGAGATTTGAATATGAGACATATCGAACTAAGTCAGGAGATGAATCCAAAAAAATTGTATTGAAGGAGAGTGAATTTCCCTACCTTGAGTTTATGACCAGGTTTCGTACTATAATTTATCCACATATCC
>MU223133.1:801576-841833 GCA_018584345.1 Thuja plicata | reverse complement strand
AAAAGACACAACTCTTATTACAAATTATTTTGAAAAAACAATAAACTAACTAAAAAATAACTACCTAACTTTCAGATTTGGCTTTGGTCAAAAATCCAAAACACCTCATGAAAAGCTAATATTTTTGCTAGAGATAGGAAATTTGATTTCCCAAACTGGGTCATTTTTACATTTTTAAAATTTGACCATCTTTATCCTCTGTTGAAATCATCTTTGTAGTAGGTCTAAATTCTAGCATTTTCTAAAGGCTTCAATTAGTTACTTCTATTTATTTGTTTCATAAAGCTTCCTTCCTTTGATATTTTTTAGTATGGAGAAACAAGCTTCTTGATAATGGATTGGGACTTCTAAATTATAAAAATTCAGGCTACCACCATGGTGTAGATTTGTACCTTGTTGTGTATAGATGTATCTTTGCAGTCCATCTTTGTGCTTGTATCAACATGAATGATCTTGTGGTTTGGTATAGGATAATGCAACCTTCTAGTCAGCTTACTGACCGATAGACAAGGGTTGGACCACTAGTCTCTTTCTTAGGTACTAAAATGTATCTTTCGATAATGGCTTGGTGAATATATCAGCTAATTGTTCCTTTGATTGAACATATTCTAGTATCACTTATTTTACTTGCACTTGTTCTCTTAAGTAATGATACTTGATTTCTATATGCTTAGTCTTAGCATGCATGACTGGATAGTTTGATATGTTTATTACATTGGTATTATCACAATAGATAATCACTGGTTCAAGAATCTTCATATTCATACCTTCTAGTAACTATTTGATCCATGTAATATTTGAGTAGTTTGCAGTAGCAGCCACATATTCTGCTTCTGCTATAGAATGTGAGATGCATCCTTGCTTCTTGTTGATCCATGTGACAAGTTTTTCACCCATGAAGAATGCTATTCCAGTTGTTCTCTTTAGGTCATCTATGTTTCCAGCCCAATCAGCATCTGTATAGACTTGTAGCTCAAACTTTCCTTCTCTTTTATACCATAAGCCATAGTCCTCGATGTTCTTCAGATATCTCAGAATTCTCTTGACAATAGTCATATATAATTCTTTGGGATTAGTAGAGAATCTTGGAACTATTCCAACTGCATGTGCAAAATCTAGTCTGGTATGAACAACATACATTAGTTTTCCAATCATTGATCTATACAAGGTCTAATTTACCGCATTTGATTTGTCTTCTTTTTCCAGCTTACATCCAGTAGCCATAGGTGTTCCAACTGGTTTGGAATCTTCCATCTTAAATATCTTCAGCACTTCCTTGATGTATTTGGACTGAGTGATATATATGCCTGCATTTTGTTGAAGAATCTATAGACCAAGAAATAATTTGATCTCCCTAAACATAGACATTTCAAACTCTTTTCTCATTTCATTAGCAAAGGATTTGCATAACATTTCATTTCCCCAAAAAATGATATCATCAACAAATATTTTAGCAATCAGAATATTACCTTTGGTATCTTCTTTTAAATACAGATTGCTATTTTCACTTGTTCTTACAAATTCAATACTAATAAGATAGGAGTGAATTCTATCATACTAGGCTCTAGGTGCTTGTTTCAATCCATACAAGGCTTTATGTAGTCTACATACCATGTTTCTCTTGTTTGGATCAATAAACCCTTCTGGTTGTTCAATGTATACCTCATCTTCCAGTATTCCATTTAGGAATGCAGATTTGGCTTCCATCTAGTATACCTTGAATCCATTGAATGTAGCATAAGCAAGTAAGATTCTAACTCCTTCCATGTGCAAATGTTTCACCATATTTGATACCTTCTTCTTGTGCATACCCCTTGCATACTAATCTTGCTTTATTTCTAGTGACTTCTCCATTCTCATTCTACTTGTTTCTAAATATCCATTTGGTACTGGGACATTCTTGTCATCTGGTCTCAGTACTAGTGTCCATGTACTATTCTTCTCTATCTATTCTATTTCTTCATTCATAGCACTTACCCATTCTTCATTTTCAAGTACAGTGTTAACAAATTTAGGCTAAAAATCATAAAATAAACATCTAGTGTTTAGTGACTTACTTCTTGTTCTCATTCTATCCTTCTTGTCTCCTATGATCTGATTTTGTGGATGATGTCTTCTGACATACTTGGAAAGTTTCAGTTCATCTTTGTGCTCATCATTCTGATCATCATCTTGACCTTCATTCTGATCTCTATCACTTAGAACATCATCTTGAGGATTTTCCTAATTTTTGGTAATTGCAGCTTGATGCTCGGGTGCAATGTTCTGTTACTCGGGAGAGACACTTTTTCTCGGGTAGAGTTTCAGGTTCTTCAGTATAAAAAAACCCGTTGTATTCCTCTGGCTCTTTTATGCTTATCTTATCATTATTTTCTACAAATTCATCTATTTTTTGCATTTGCACTTTCAATGATCTTGTTAAATGACTTGTTAAGACATTTATAAGCCTTGATTTTGGTTGAATACCCTAGAAAGATACCTTCTTCACTTTTGGAGTCAATCTTTCCATTTCTATCATCCTTCAAAATATAACATTGACTGCCAAAAATTCTGAAGTAACTTACACTGGGTGTGTGACCATACCATAGCTCATAGGGTGTCTTCTTTGTGTCCTTCTTCAATTGTAATATGTTTAATGTGTAGATAGCAGTACTGACAGCTTCCCTCCAGAAATTTTAAGTGATGATTTTCTCAATCATCAATGTTCTTGCACAATCAACAATGGATATGTTTCTTCTCTCAGCAATTTCATTTTTCTATGGTGTTCTTGGTGTAGAAACCTATCTTTTAATTCCATGCTCATTGCAATAGTTAGTGAACTCATCTGAAATAAATTCCCCTCCTCTATCTAACCTTAAGCATTTAAATTCCTTACCACTTTTTTTTTATACCATAGCCTTATACCATTTAAATATCTTGAATGCTTCTGATTTATCTTTTAAGAACATAACTGTCATCATTCTAGAATAATCATCTACAAAGAGAATGAAATACCTATCTCCATAGTAACTCTTTGTCCTCATGGGTCCACATAGATTAGTATGGACTAATTCTAGAATTGCGTAAGATGTATGGGCTTTACTCTTGAAACTAGACTTTTTCATTTTACCTTTTTGACAATTCTTGTGCATGATATGCTCAGGATTTGACATGCTCGGTAAGCCTCTAACTTTTCTTTTATTGCTTATCTTTATCTTGTCAAAATTTACATGACACAATCTCTTGTGCCACAACCATATGTCTTTGTTTCTAGCCATCAAACAAGTGGTGTTAATGTCATTAAGATAGAAAATGTTACCTTTTCTGTTCACCAGTTCCGGTCAACCTTCCTAATATATTGAAGATCTTTGCCTTCTTATTTTCAAATGCTACTTAGTGACCTATATTGTTCAGCTA
The DNA here is from genome assembly GCA_018584345.1 of Thuja plicata. Classification (NCBI taxonomy): domain Eukaryota; kingdom Viridiplantae; phylum Streptophyta; class Pinopsida; order Cupressales; family Cupressaceae; genus Thuja; species Thuja plicata. The sequence continues at coordinate 838,437 of MU223133.1, read as the reverse complement.
TGAAACACTTAACAGATTATAATTCATTCCTTTTACCCAATAAGCATTTTCACATTTGATCAGGTTATTCAACATTATATTTCCTATTCCTTCAACTGGACAAGGTGTATCATTTCCCATTCTTACTAAACCACCATTATAGTATTCAAAATTTTCAAAATTTTGTTTATCACTGGTCATGTGGTGAGTGCAGCCGCTATCTATGATCTAGACATCATTCTTACTAACCTTAGATATGAGTGCAGTCTCTACATACCTTTCTTCTTCTTCATCGGAATCATCCTTCATGGCTACAATTACCATCTCAATGTCTTCTTCAGATTCGGTGTTAGTGTCATCAGCTCTGTTATCAGCCAGGTAATAAGCTTTCTTCCCTTTGTCCTTGTTGTCTCGAGTATCTCTAATCTTAGATTTTAGGTTGCTTTGGTAATCTTTTTTATCACCTCTATCAAACTTCTTCTCATATGATATGTCATTACTTCTATCATATTCTCTTTTGTTAGGACATCTTGTAGCAAAGTTTCCAACCTCTTTACAATTGAAACATACAAGTGGTAATTTACCTTTGTATCTACCTTTGCCTCTCTTCAATCTTCTTGTAATTAGGGCTTCAATATCATTGAGATCTTGATCATAACCGTCACTTTCACTATCATTTCTAATAGAGTGTCTATGACCTGACTTACTTATTTTCAAAGAAGATTTGAATGCAGATTCTATATATGGTAAGACACTATTATCAAAATTATTCATCTCAAATGAAATCAGTCTACCAATTAGACTATCTAGAGTAACTCTATTATTTGCAACTACTCTCATTTCTTGTATAGAAGATACTCTAATAGCATATACAGGTAGTAAGTTTCTTATGATTTTACTTACCAATATCTCCTCTTCAAGTACACCTCCAACTCCTTTGATAGAATTGACTACCTCTTTTATTTTGCAGCTATACTGAGTGATATTTTCTCCTTCTTTGATCCTTAGGGCATCAAACCTCCCTCTTAGTATTTTTACCTTGGCTCTTAGTACATTAGCATCTCCTCCATGTACCAGCTTCAAGTTATCCCACATTTTCTTTGCAAAGGTGCAGGTTTTGACATCTTCAAACTCAGCATTGGAGAGTGAGGAAGCAAGCTCTATCATCATGCAATTATGCTCATGCTTTTCTCTCAATTTCTCAATAGTGTAAGGTCTTGTAGGAAACACATATTTAGTATCAAGGTTTTGAGTAACATCATTATCAATACCTGATAGGTGGAGTCTTATTCTGCTTTGCCATGATACAAATTTATCTTTATTCAACTTGATCACATCTCGTCTGCTCATCTCGTGATATTTTTCTTGAGCTGTTAAACTCCCTTTCTAAGCACACAAGCTCTGATACCAATTGTTATAATGACTAAGAGGGGGGGTGAATCAGTGGCCAAAAAATATTCCAATAAATCAACCCAAAAACTTTGTACCACAATATTAAGACTCTATTTATCTTCAATCATATAAGATGAATGCCTTCAAATAAACTTATCAAATAACTACTGCTCAGAGTTCTCTTTTAAACCTTATGCTTTTAGTTTACCGATTAGCAGTCTTTCATTTACCAAAAAATAGTAAATTACTTAGAGTATACCAGTCAATCCAGATTAGTTATGTCTAATGAAAAACACTAAAGTAATGACTCATAAACACATTGACACATGGATTTTTAACTTGGAAACCCTATTAAGGGAAAAAACCACTTGGGACCAGTAACCCAAAATTTTTACTCTTCTAAAGTGAGCTCAGTGAAGAGCCAACCCTGTTAAAGGTTACAAATACATAGTTAGGTGTGACCTTGTTAGAGGATTTAATAGAATAGTTTTTCACTTGATATCGGGCATCTCTATGCTACCTTCTATGACCAAACCCAGTGTAGTTTGTCAAATGGTATCTGGAATCTCATTCTATCTTCATGATAAAAAAAAAATTGATACTCCTTGGGATGTATCTCAATTAGAAAGGATCTTTAAATCTTGCTTAGTTAAGAGACTTTCTGATCCAATGGTTAAATTGAAATAGTAAATTATCTATTCATACATACAACTTAGACTTGCTGATTTTTAGATCTATTGTAATCTCATTTTACCTTTCTTATCAATGTATCTTTTCAATACCTTTTCTCCACTTCTTTATACTCAGTGATGTTGCGCTCTATTTCTCAGTGTCTACATAAATCTTTAGTTCTTTCCTTAGCTTGATTGATTAGGACTGTATAAAGTTGTTCTTCATCAGTTTCTCTCTAGCATCCTCTTTTTATATTCACTCCCCTTAATTCACAATGAATTAAGTTGTCTCTTTATAGATATGATATCACTGTTCCTCATTTCTTGATTTTCTTGTTCTTGGCATGATCTGCAATCTTAGCCAATCTTGATTTTAGGCTTTTCTCCTATTTTATGTTGTAGAAATCTCTGTGACAAATAGATAAAAAACTTTTCATCTTTTACTTATTTATGGCTTTAACTTGTTGATGAGAACAATGTTAACAACCAGTTAAGTCTATCTTTAGCTCTTCCAGCTAAGTATTTTGTCATTTCTGAACTTCAGTTCCTTTTGGTATTTCAACTCTTGTTAGCTTTGGTCAACACTCCAGTTCTCCTCGGGCTTCTTCGTCAGTGTTGTCTGTCCATTGAGTTGTCTGTCCTTCGGTGTTGTCTATCCATCGAGTAACACTATAATTTTGGCCGTCGGTTATGATTTTTATTCTGCTCATCGGTAATGCTTGTTGGTCTTCTTGTTCAGGCATCACTGTGACTTTTCTCTCAGGTTTCTCTATCCATAAGGTTCCACTAACCATCATTGTTTGTAGTCACTTAGTGAATGCTAATCTATCATGCATTACTGCAAGCATAATATTTATCTCTCTGATTCTCTAAGGTCTTTGACAATTTTTATATAAGAAATCATATTATATCAAGTTGACATCAATGATAATACATTCCACTAATTGATTTAATGTCTTGCATTATCTTTCTGCATTTCAGTGATCAAATTAACATTTCCAAACATTCAATCAGTTATATGTCATCGGTTTCTTCATATTTTTTATCATGCTCCTTACATGGGATATGATATTGGACATGCAAGGTGGATTCTTGAAAGGGGTAAACATTTAGAGATGGAATTTGAATGGGACTCTCTTGAATGGGCTTGATTGAAAAGGGAGAACATGGTAGAATTGGTTCAAAATAACTTGGACTATGCATAGGACTAGCTTGGATTTCTTTTATGGATAGCCATTGGAAGGTTGCATCATTGGAAGAATCACTTGATGGAGATGGGGGAAATTTCTCTTGAGGTGATGATGGAATGGTGGCAGAGATGGATTCTTCATGAAATGTGATAAGGTAAATGTCTCGATATGGAATGGGTTTGTCATCCATGTGATTGTTTTGGATAGGGAAACTGCTAGACATGGGTGCATTTTTTATTTTCTTTCTCTAGAATTAATTTACCTATCGAGCTATTATCTCAAGTGAATCCTTTATATCAATTTTTTCTTGTTGGAAATAATTTGGTGATTGAAATTGTGTCACAATAGGTTTTTCATTTCTTATCCTTGATCGATGTTCAAAAGGTGGCACACTTGAACTTGTCTTTGTTTGATAAAACCTTGGTGGTGAATTGGAGGGCACACAATGTTCCTCATGCAATTTTATTGTTTGTGATCTTGGCATTGATTGTTTTGTTCGCATGATTGGTACAAGAGGTTGCAAAATTGTTTGAAGATCACTTGGTTGTGTTGGAATGAAGATTGGTTTGTAATTTGGTGGTGGCCCCACTTGAATTATGCCACAGTCAGGTTGAAATATTTTTTGGGAACTTGATCAAACGAAGTTTGTTCTTGGATATGATTGAATTGGACTTGATCTAGAACTTGGTGGAAAAATGTTTTCTCTTGCACATGATTGGATTCTGCTTGGTTGAAAATTTTGTTTGCCTCATTGAGCCATGAAATAAGTTTTGGTATCTTGGATCTATGAATAAGAATTTTCATGTAAAATTTATCAAAATATTCATTTGGATGTTTATTCTTCACTCTTCTATCTTATCTTCCAAGATTTTCTTTTCTTTATCCAATTTTGCTTGCAACTTTCGAATCAAGAGTTCATGGATTTGATGTAATTGATTATTTAGTTGGATTGATGTCATTTGTCTTGGCTAAAAATATTGTTGTTGCAAAAGCATACTTTTTCTTTGATCAAAATGTGTTTGTGATTTTCCTTGTGATGGGAATATAGCTTCTTTTCTAGGATTTTTGCAAATCTTTTGGAGGGGGTCTAAAAATGAGCTCTTTATGCAAAAGGAACTATAATGAGGACTTGTGCAAGAGGGACTATAATGAAGACTATGATGAGGACTATATGCAAGAGGATTTTGAAATGAAAATGCAAAGGGACTAATGAAATGTAGCAAGAGGATTATGATATGAATCTGCATAATGGAGACTACTAAGCATACCAAAAGGCTCCAAAGTGAAATTTTTGAGATTCCATATGTTTACCCAAATATTTGAGACAAGGTGTTTGTGAGCAGTTTATCATTTTAGGAATAATCTTGAAAATTGTATTTAAGAGGAGTAATTTAAGAATTTTTTAAGGTTTTGAAACACTCACACAAGACACGTCAAGAAGAATGGTTGTTATAAAAAGAACAAACCACAACCTAGGTAGGCCAAGATAGTATTTGTTGAATTCCTAGTTGAAAAAATCTTAGCCATGCTTGCTAATAAAATACAACTTAGAAGCTTGGAGGCATGGGCTCCTCCTTACAATGCACTCACTTCTGAGGCACACCAAGCTCTGAATCCCAAGGGTAATCACTTTCCAAGGGATTTTTGTCTCTACTAAGAGCCACAAAAATGTGGGATGTCTTAGTCAGTCTCAGACCTTCCGTGCTAGAAAATAGAGGATTTTTGGTCACTATAATAAAGTTTTTAGTCAGGGAATTCATTCAGGTGGTTATACTTGTGGTAGATTAGCCTCATTATGGAGGTCTCCCAGCCTACAGAAGTTGCATTTTGTAGGTTTTTACGCACCATAAGGGTACTGAGGGATATTTTCTTCCCGGTATAAAATAATCAATACATGTTCACTATGAAACTAATCACAATGATATTTACTATATACCAGTTCGGAAGGGATTGGCTTTATCCTATTACCAATTGAGAAATCCCTCTCACCGGCTCTGTTAAAGCTCTTAGGAGGTAGCCACAATAAAAGATTTGTATGAATTTATCTTACACCCAATATCTATGAAGCAAAGGGATAGGATATGTTCAATAAAATTATTTAGGATCACAATTATAGATAACACTTCAAACACATAAGAAAAGCAAATCTAAAGTTTTTTTTAACTACTAAAAGCAGACATGAAAGTTTTGGAAGACACACAAGGTCTTTGTCAAGAATTCTGCATCAAAATTTTTAGTATTTTATGATTAATTCTTCATCCCGCAATTTCCAAAATACTACACAGATCATCAATAACACATAAATCCAACATATCAAGTGCAAAAACATATTTAGGAATAAAGAAACTCAAAATATAGCATGAAAACCACTCATTTTACCAACTGCACAGTATCAGAGAACAAAGTGTGCACTATCAAAGGACCAAGTATGTAGTATTCGAGGCCCAAGTGTGTTTTATCAGAGGCCCAAGTGCACATCTCTTGACCAAGTGCATAGGAAGCCTGACCACATGCACAACTTGTCATCAGAGGCTAAAAACAGAGCAAACACTTGCAAAAATTGAAGACTTTTGACCAGAATAACCATTGAGAACTCATAAAACATGCAATTAGGGTTCATTTTAGGCCATTTAGGAATGATTTGGAAATATTTAAACTAATTTTGGAACCCCTAATTAGTCTAAGTGCAAATTGAATTGATTTAGAAACAACTTAACCAAGAGATCTACATTTGATCCTAAACTAGTTGAATGTTCATTTTAGGCTCCCAAATCAGGTGTGAATGTTCATTTTAATATCCTTTTCAATTCTAAAAACTTGATTTGGAAACATTGAATCAATTAGGACCCCTAGTTAGGCTAGATTTCAAGTTTGAATAGAATTTAAAGAGAATTGATTAGCTAGCCTTGCATGGAATCCTAAACTAGATAAAGTTCATTTTAGGAACACCAAACTTAAATGTGAGATTCATTTTAAGTTTCCATACTGAAACATGAGGTTCATTAACCAAATTAGGATTTATTTGTTCCATTTAGGGTTCATTATAGCCTTAGAACTAAGAAAACTGAAAGCAGGGAGCATAAAATATAGAACCACTTCCTAAACCCTAATGTGGTGATCCTAAACCATCAAAATGTATCCCAATTGACCAAGTGCACAGAAAGGTCAACCAAGTGTGCAAAAAGTTAGCTAGGTGCACAATTTTGGGCACCAAGTGCACAATTCAGGGCACCAAGTATGCATAACTAACAAACAACTGCGCAGAACTAAACCAACTGCGCAGGACTTTAGACCAACTGCGTAGATTTCTTCCAGGATCCTTGAAAGGCACAAAAAAAACAAAATCCAATCAATTAGGCATGTTTCAAATCAAGTTCACCAAATTTAAGACCATAAAAAATCATAGAATGCATATCTAGAGTAACCACAAAACCCTAAACAATATGCAAACCCATCTAATCTACCATTAAAGTCATTGAAACGAGAGTTCAAAACATATGCAAATAAACATTAAAAAAAAACCTTCAATTAAAGCTCAAATATTATCCTTTCTTCTCCATTGAGTTTATTAATGTATCTCTTTTCCAATGACACAATTGCACAAAGATTTGAAAGGACAAGTCGATAGAAATATTACTAGGAGATAGTGGTTAACCAAAGAAAGACAAAATGTGCTCAATTTATAGGAGATGAAAGCTCAAATTGAAAAATTAGTAATTGAATGCGCAAATTGGAAATTTGCAAGGTTTATGACACTTGGTAAAAAGGAGAGGGAAATATATCATAATTATGACACAATAGAGGCCAAATTAGTGGGTAGAAAGGTGTAAGAAAGGTGGAAGGGAAGGTGTAAGAGGTGAAGCTAGTTAATAGGAGGTGGAGGCTAGAAAATAGGAAGAGGATTGGTGAGGTGGATTTGTGAAGAATTAAATAAATTTAAGAATCTTTATTCCTCACAAAAGGAAAATTAGCATTTATGAAATTCAAAATTCCATAAATTAGGACGTTAGCCAATTAATTAATTGGAAATTAATTATGGAGACTTAGGATAAGGAATGAATAAATATAATTTATTCATAAAATCTAGGGATAAATCATAGGTCATTCATTGCAAGAGGAAAAATTAGCAGATCATTGGCCAAATGGAAGGCATTAATGCACAATTAAATTGATTTTGATGATATTGAAAAGGATTATGATAGTTCCAAGGCATTGATGAACTTTCAAAATGTGCTCAAATAATGATGTTTGACAATGATTAAATAGCATCAATGATCTTTGATGATTCCAGAGGATTGATGGAGATAAGGAGATATTGATGAACTTGGACAATGATCCTGAAATAATGATGATCTAAAATAGCATCGATGATCTTGGACAATGCTATTGAATGAATGATGACAGGATGATAGTGATAGCATTGATGAACTTGGACAATACTACCAAATGAATGATGAAAAGAGATGAGGAATTGATGAACTTGGAAAATTCCCTAGAATGATGATATTGGATTAATGATGACAAGATTGACTAGATTTCAGAAGGATTTGATTGTTTAGAAAGCAATTTGATCAGGCATCGATGATCTTGGACAATGCCCCAAAATGGCTTAAATGAGTCCAAAATGATCCTAGACCGATTAGGAAGAGAATAAGATTAGTTTTAATTGATTTCTAGCACAATTTGATATGGTTTAGGATCATTTAGGATCAAATAGGATTGGTTTAGGAAGATTTAGGAGTGATCAGGATCGATTGGGAAATGATCGATTCAGCCAAGAGGACAAAATTATTAGCACTTAATTAAACAATTTGAAATATTTAATTATCGATGAAAGACACAATGTTGTCATATAATAAAGACCATATGCACAAAATAGAGGAATAATTAGAGCACAAAACAATGTTTCAATTGTAAAGTCAAAAATGTTAAACACGTAGACTAGCTGGCTCAAACAATGTTTTAGTGTCTACAACTGAATGAAAAGTAAAAAAGATAGGGGTTTATGTTCAAACACTCTTTTCTTCTTACCTTCCTGATTTGTGCTTGATTTTGGTTGTTATTTCTATGACACTAGCTATAATATAGGTAGTTCTAGATGCAATAATGGTTAATCCTCCAATTTTTCTATAGTAGCTAGGAGATTATCAAGGCCTTAGGATCCTAGACCTTCTATTGTTTCATCTTCTTCCTCTTTAATTCTTGCATCCTAATGAGCAGCTAGGATGTATTCTCTCTCTCTTCTTCTTCATGATATTCATTACTCTCCCCAAACACATTCACCTGCTCAATAGGTGTTCCTAGGGAATCTTCTTCTCTGATTTCCATATCTTCTGGTTCACATTCCTCAAAAGGATATTCTATTTGTACATCTTTGGTGGGTATAGGATCATTCTTCTCAGGACTTCTATTAAGATAGAATTCATCCTAGGGAATTTATTGAAGGGATTCAGAAGATTCAACAAGAATAGTGGCAATTGTCTCTTCACTCTGCATTGTAGCCTTTCTGTTAATCTTGGAACTTCTCCTTTGAGGAGTCACTTTAGTGGTTGCGTGAGTCTTTTACTTGCTTACTTTTCATGCAGGCTTGTTTAATGCAGGAGGAGGTGTTTTGTCCTTTTTCCTTTGTTTAGAGCTAGGGGTAATAGATTCAAGAATCTTTTCTTCTTCAACCTCTCTAATAGTTTCATAAATTTTCCCTTTCCCCCTTTTTTTGGTTGATTCCCTAGTCCTTACTAGTGTTTAAGATGAAGTGCTATGGTTTTCATTCAGGGTTTCTTTCAATATTAGTAGTTGATGGCTTTGTTGACTCATTAGGGGTTTCTTTTGATGTTGTGACTGTAGGAATCTCATCAGTAGGTGAATCCCTAGAGGATGAGGGCCCCATTATTAATTATACAACCCCCTAGGAGTACTAATTCTTTGTATAATAGGCCTACCAATGGGTTCTACATTGCCTATCTGAAACCTTCTAGTAGCTAAAAATTCCTCCAGGTCATCTGGGTGACATCCATTAATGATCTTTCTACCAACCAATTTAATCAAACTATGATGAGTAATAGAATGGGGTCTACCTATCTATATTTTCCCAACACTGATAATGAAAAAATTTTAAAGGTAGTTTGGAACATTGACATGCAATCCATAATGCATATGGCTCAACAACTTGAAGTGCATAGAATGTAAGCATGAATACCTACCCTCACATGTCAAGTATCTAATGATATATAGTGCTACCTCAACCCATATAGGTGGAAATGAAATCATTCTATTTCCCTCTTTATCAACCATAAGAGGACAGTCTAAGGGATGTTTAAATTGAGATCTATCTATCCTAGCATCATCTGCCTCTAGATAATTGATGTAACACACCTAGGATTGCTCTCTACTATATTCTCCTCTAGGGTCTCCTTAGGCAAATTCAATGACCTAGTAGGGTTCTATGCTCAACCCTACTCTCCTTAGGTATCTTGACACAAGATCCTAGCCTTTCACCTAGTGTACACCAATAGTACTGATCATAAATACTCCATTCTGCAACATAAACTAACTAGGTCTTTCCTAGTCTCCATCTCCAAGAATTGTCTCAATTCCTCTTAGGAATTATCTCCATGGAAGGATAGTTCATCAAGACCTCCACTAGTTCCATTTTAACCCCTGTATACACCATGCATAAACACATAACAATTGAGTGCTTCACAATGCACCTTTCTCACCCCAAATAGGGCTACAAGCCAATTAGGCCTTTTTCTTGCCAATTTGAAGATAAATTGAATTTTTCCCACACAAGCCTCCAAAAGGGATTAGGATTAAGACACCCTTTAACAATAAATTTGATATTTTCAAGGTCACCAATCCTCAAGTTGTCCGTACAACCCTTCCTACTATCATGCTTAAAAACCACAGTTTTAGGGCTTTTTTATAGTCTAAACACAAAAGTGTTCTTTCCACACACCAAAAAACCCTTCCAATATTCTCCTTCAAGTTGGGGGTCTTACATACATTACTCTATCCCTCTATGAGCTTTGGTTGAAGCCACTAATGCATTCAACCCTCCTTGCATCACTTGCAATGTTTCTCAGTCCCTAGCCATGCACAACAGGCTCGCCTAGGGCAACATTGCAAAATTAGAAAAAATACTTTCTTGGGCCCCTCCTTCTGTAAAAATAATGTACATGGATTATTCTCACCCATTCCAAGAGACCATACAGAAACTATCATGGCAAGTTGAGTTAAGACCCCAGTTGTCCAACCTGCTTGGTTCATACCAGCAACAGGGTAAAATACAAAAAATTTAACTAAACCAATATAAAAACCAAAAATTCACAAAATAACTCCACACAAAACCTCAAATTAACCTACCCTACATTAATCAATGGATACAGATTGAGATCTAATCCATCTAGCTACTAAAAACAAGAAAACACACTGAATTTGCTCTGAAAATGCACACACAGAAAATCTTGTATTTTCAAAATGTTCACCAACCTTGCTTACAGGTCAAGGAAGGCCTCTTATACTTGTTCCCATCCCTAATCTGATGGTTTTAGATAGTTACAATAGCCATTTCATTGAAAATGCTCTTCTTGCACAATTATTGTCAATGTTGTCAATGACAACATTGACAATTTTGACAATTTTCCACAATTTTAGGAAATCCACTCTAAACTTTGTTCTAAGACCATGAATACATCATAATAGAATTAGGTAGACCATGCTTACCTCTCTTAGGTCCTAAAGCACTCTCTTTCTAAATTTTACCCCCATGTGCTTGATTTACACCATTGCCACAACATTGGCAATTAGGGTCCAAATTGGCACTTGTTTCCTAAAAGACCAAACAAATGTTAAAAGACCTTCCCTAAAGACCTAAAACACACCTTAGGACACCTCTAGTCCTATTATTCAACTAGTGGTTTTTCTAGAACCACTACAAGCCAAAAGAACTCTAGAAACCCTAGGTTACAAAAGAGCCTTACCTAGGTGCTCCTGAACCATACTCCCCCAAAAAGGGAAAGTCAAGTCACTCATGTAGACAATAAAGAGTTAGGAATTCCTAGCTTCTTGAAGTTATATTCTTCAATCCATGAAGCCTCTAATTTATATCTATCTTTCCACTTGATAAGGTGCTCCATATACACCTTCTGTCTGGTTGTCTTTTACACTCTTGAATCCAAAACTCCCTCAGCTATCAATTATTGTTTGGTAGACACCACATCATGGTCTACATCACTCTAAACTACTTGATTATGTGGAATGATCTTATTCAATGGACCTTTAAACTAAACTAGGTCTTGCACATTGAAAGTAGAAGAGATATTCAAATCAGAAGGTAAGTCTACCTTGTAGGCATTAGCCCCATATTTAGATAGGAATTTTCATGAGCCTATTCTATTCATCTACAATTTAGTAGGGATTCCTTTCTACATTCTTGAATTTTTCAAATTAACCATAACATAGTCTCCTACTTGGAATTGGATATCTTTCCTCTTCTCATCCACTTTGCCCTTCAACTTTTGTTAACTGTCCTGTATAGTTTTCTTGACCTTCTCTTGGATCTCCTTCATAGTGTGAGTGAAATCCTCAACATGCCCACTATTTTACTCCCTTCCTCCAAGATCCCTAAGCTCACAAACTCCCCTAGGATGTATTCCATAAACTATTTCAAATGGACTTCTCCCTGTCATCCTATTCCTACTGTCATTATAGGCATATTCAGCCTAAGGTATGACTACATCCCATGTCTGACCATATTATTTTTTTAGGAACCTCAATAGGTTACCCAACACCCTCTTGACCACCTCCATTTGACCATCAGTCTAAGGATGGTATGCTAATCCAAAAGAAGGGTTTGTACCCAATCTATTCCATAATGTTTTCCAAAAATGGCTCATGAACTTAACATCCCTATCAGATACAATGCTTAAGGGTAGTCCATGAATTCTTACAACTTCTTTAAAGAATAGATAAGCTATGTGACTAGCATCACTAGTGGTCTTGCATGGAATGAAATGCCCCATCTTGCTAAATCTGTCAACTACTACATATATACTATCATAGCCCTGTTTAGTCCTTGGTAGACCCACTATGAAGTCCATGCTCACACACTCCCAAGGTCTATTTGGGACAGGTAAGGGTTGATACAAGCCTACATTTCTGCTACCTCCGTTTGCCTTCATGCATACTACACACTGTTCCACATATTTGGTGACATCTTTTGTCAACTTATCCCAATGATAAAACCTATGTACTAACTCCAAGGTCTTGTTTACACCAAAGTGTCCAGTCCTAGATCCATTATGATTTTCTTGTATGAGATTCATTCTCTTAGAACCCCTTGGCACACATAACTGATTTCCTCTAAATGACAGTCCATTCTACAATGTGAACTCAAAGAATTTTCTATGGAAATGGTTCTGAAAATCATGGCACACTTGATATGCCTCCCCAAAATCTTCATCTTCTTGATAGAGGTCCTTAAAACTCTCTATCCCTATACTATTCAACTAAACTTCTTGGACTATCAAAAGTCTCCTATGTAGTGCATCAACAACCTTGTTCAACTGACCCTTCTTATGCTTAATGGTAAATGAAAAGGCTTGGAGATATTTCATCCATTTTAGATGCCTATTACTCAACTTCTCTTGTGTATTGATGTAGCTAAGGGCCTGATTATCAGTAAACACCACAAATTCCTTAGGTAAAAGATAGTGTCTCCACTTTCTTAATGACTGCACTGGAGCATATAATTCTAGGTCATAAGAAGAGTATTTCTTCTTATTTTCATTCAGATTCTCACTAAAGAAGGCCACTGGTCTTCCCTCTTGACTTAACACACCTCCTGCTATGCCACTTGCATCACATTCAATAGTGAATAACTTATCAAAACTAGGAAATGTTAGGACAGGTTGTGTAGCTACTTGTCTTTTCAACATCTCAAATGATTTCCTAGCTTCTAAGTTCCATCTAAACTTATCCTTACTTACACCCTTAATAGTTTCCAACAATGGTGCACATATACCACTAAAATTCCTAATGAACTTCCTATAAAATTGAGCTAGGCCATGGAAACTCCTTACCTCAGTTACTGATGTAGGTGGTGGAAAATTTAGTATAGCTGACACCTTGTCTTGGTCCATCTTCAAACATCCCTTGAATACCACAAATCCTAAGTAGACAAGCTCTTGCTTGAGAAACTCACACTTCTCCAAATTAATGGCTAGTTTCTCTTCATGCAACTTCTTCAACACTGATTCAACATGCTTAATGTGATCTTCCTTTGGTCTACTATAGATCAATATGTCATCAAGATAGACCATCACAAAATTACCTATGAATTCCTTAATCACTTCATTCATGAGCCTCATGAATGTGCTAGGAGCATTGGTGAGGCCAAATGGCATCACAAGCCATTCATACAACCCATCAATTGTTTTGAATGTTGTCTTCCACTCATCTCCCTCCTTAACCCTTATCTGATGGTAACCACTTTTTAAATCCAACTTGGTAAAGTACATTTCCCCTCCAAGACAATCCATAAGGTCCTCTATCCTGGGTATTGGGAACCTGTATTTTATGGTGATTTTTTTAATTGCCCTTGAATCAGTACGTAGTCTCCATTTTCCACCTTTCTTTGGTGCTAACACCAAAGGAACTCCACATGGGCTGGTACTCTTTTTAATCAAGCCTTGGTCCAATAATTATTGGACTTGTCTAGCTACCTCTAAATTTTGATCAGGGGTTAGCTTATAAGATACTTTATTAGGTAATGAAGCACCAGGTATGAATTCAATTTGATGACTAATCACTCTCTTAGGAGGCAAAGTGGCAGGAGTCTCATCACTGACTATATCACTGTATTTGTCAAGTAGAGTTTGAATATCCTTAGTTACTATCTCCTTAACTATCTTCTCTTCCTCCTTGGGCTTTAACAAAAATGGCATACCCAGCACTTGCCTCTTCCTTGATGTCTCTTACAAACTCCTTTCCACTAAAAAATAACACAGTAGGAGTCTTAGACTATGGCTCTTCATCCTCCAATAAAGACTATATTTTAAATGTCTTGCCATTCTTCTTAAAGGATATGGAAATATCCTTTCCATGATACACTACCTCTCTATCATATTGTCAGGGTCTCCCTAACAACAAGTGGCAAGCATCCATTAGGAGGATGTCACAAAGTAACTTATCCTTGTAGCCTACTATAGAGAACTCTACCCATGTTTTCTCATTTAATAACACACTCTTTCCCTTATTAAGTAGTCACCTTGTAAGGGTTTACATGGGGTATATTGGTTAATTTCAGCTTAGTAACTACCTCTTCTGATATTACATTGTCAGTAGATCCAGAGTCTACTATCACCTTGTAGACTTTTCTAAGGATCTTACATCTGATCCTAAACAATGCTCTCCTTTTCTTAGGCTCATCCTTCACTGGCTGCCTAATTAATACCCTTCTAAACATTAGATTCTCACCCATCTCAGAGTCTATGTGATCAACATCAGGTGCCTTGACACTAGAAGTGTCTTCTTCAATATAAGCTACCCTCTTGTCACTATTGGATGCACTAGGTTTATCAGGACACCTATATGTTGGATGACTAGTCTGGCCACAATTGTAGCACTTCATATTTGCAAAATAGGAGTTTCTTCTACCTCCTCTTCCCCTATTAGATCCACTCTAATTACCTCTACCTCTACCATAACCACCTCTTGGTGTGGATTCATTAGTGTGCTCTGTCAATTTGTTCTCACCTTGGCTTCTTTGTTCACTTCCCCTGCCTTGGTAACCTACTCTCTATCCTCTTTGGTCTCTCCCTCTACCTCTACCTTTTAGATTAGAGTCACTCTTCTTCCTATTCTTCTCTTCAACCTTAAGAGCTAGCTGTTGACATCTCTGAATAGTATTGGGGGTCCACAAGCTAATCTCTTCTTGGAAGTTCCACTTCAACCCACCTAGATACCTAGCCACTCTGATTGGTTCTTCTTCTTGTTTCTTTGACCTAATATAGAGTCTTTGAAACTCCTCTATATAGGAGGCTACATACATATATTTCTACTTCAATCCTTGTCTCCTTCTATGGAGTTGGATCTCATAGTCTTCTGGTAAAAAGTTCTATTTCAGCTTATTTACCATTGCTTGCCAATTTGCTATAGGTTGCTTCCCAAGTCTAACTCTTTCATGTTGCAGATATTTCCACCATGTTAGGGCTGATCCCCTAAGCCTTGACTTAGCCACCTTAACCTTTTGTGCATCTATTATGCCTTCACACTCAAAGTGATTCTACATCCCTTCAATCCATTCCAACACTGTTTCAATGTCCATTTTCCCACTAAACAATGGGATGCCTTCTAAGGATTTACCACCCAATGCCTTGATGGCTTTCAAGAATGGTTCCTGCTCCATCACAGGGTCTGCTTTAGGGATAATATCATCCTCTTCAACCTTCTACTTCCCTCTATCACTTGTTTCACCTTCTCTACCTTGGTCTCTTGCAACCACTACTTCTTGTAGTTTTAGCTTCATCTCTACTAGGGCCTCTTCAAGGATTCTATTCCTCTCCTTTTTCTCATCCATGGAGCCACAAGATTCCACCTCTGACATATATAATCCCAAATATTTTGGGGCTCTGATACCACTCTGATGTAACACACCTAGTCTTGCTCTCTACCCTATTCTCCTCTAGGGTCTCCTTAGGCCAATTCAGTGACCTAGTAGGGTTCTATACTCAACCCTACTCTCCTTAGGTATCTTGACACAAGATCCTATCCTTTCACCTAGTGTACACCAATAGTACTGATCCTAAATACTCCATTCTGCAACACAAACTAACTAGGTCTTTCCTAGTCTCCATCTCCAAGAATTGTCTCAATTCCTCTTAGGACTTAGCTCCATAGAAGGATAGGTCATCAAGACCTCCATTGGTTCCATTTTAACCCCTACATACACCATGCATAAACACATAACAATCAAGTGCTTCACAATGCACCTTTCTCACCCCAAATAGGGCTACAAGCCAATTAGGCCTTTTTCTTGCCAATTTGAAGATAACTTCAATATTTCTCACACAAGCCTCCAAAAGGGATTAGGATTCAGACACCCTTTAACAAGAACTTTGAGATTTTCAAGGTCTCCAATCCTCAAGTTGTCTGTACAACCCTTCCTACTATCATGCCTAGAAATTAGGGTTTTAGGGCTTTTTTTACAGTCTAAACACAAAAGTGTTATTTCCACACACAAAACAACCCTTCCAATCTTATCCTTCAAGTTTGGGGTCTTACATACATTACTCTATCCCTCCATGATCTTTGGTTGAAGCCACCAATGCATTCAACCCTCCTTGCATCACTTGCAATGTTTCTCAGTCCCTAGCCATGCACACCAGGCTCACCTAGGGCATCATTGAAAAATTAGAAAAACTACTTTTTTGGGCCCCTCCTTCTATAAAAATAATCTACATGGAGTCTTCTCACCCATGCCAAGAGCCTATACAGAAACTACTGTGGAAAGTTGAGTTAAGACCCCATTTGTCCAACCTGCCTGGTTCAGACCAGCGACAGGGTAAAATACAAAGAATTTAACTAAACCAATATAAACACCACAACTTCAAAAAATAACTCCACACAGAACCTCAAATTAACCTACCCTACATTAATCAATGGATACAGACTGAGATCTAATCCATCTACCTACTGAAAATAAGAAAACACACTGAATTTGCTCTGAAAATGTACACATAGAAAATCTTGTATTTTCAAAATGTTCACCAACCTTGCTTACAGGTCAAGGAAGGCCTCTTATACTTGTCCCCATCCCTAATCTAATGGTTTCAGATAGTTACAATAACCATTTCATTGAAAATGCTCTTCTTGCACAATTGTTGTCAATGTTGTCAATGACAAGATTGACAATTTTGACAACTTTCCACAATTTTAGGAAATCCACTCTAAACTTTGTTCTAAGACCATGAACACATCATAATAGACTTAGGTAGACCATTCTTACCTCTCTTAGGTCCTAAATCACTCTCTTTCTAAATTTTACCCCTATGTGTTTGTTTTACACCATTTCCACAACATTGGCAATTAGGGTCCAAATTGGCACTTGTTTCCTAAAAGACCAAAAAAACTTGAAAAGACCTTCCCTAAAGACCTAACACACACCTTAGGACACCTCTAGTCCTATTATTCAACTAGTGCTTTTTCTAGAACCACTACAATCCAAAAGAACTCTAGAAACCCTAGGTTACCAAAGAGCCTTACCTAGGTGCTCCTGCACCAATAATTTTCCCCCATGGCTGGGAGTTATGTTACTTCTTCAATTCGCTCCTGAGTAGCTATGAATCTTAATCCCTTGAATGTTGCTTCACCATTAGAGAATGTTTGTGAAAATTCTCATGTAATGTCTCTGTCATGGTCATTCATCTTTAGAAAATAATCCAACCATGCACAATTCCTAAATTATCCTAAATAGCCCGTGTCTTGAAGCAACATTATATGTATTTTAGGTTCATGCCTAATAGGTGATCCACCCATGGTGTATACCAGAATTCTTTTCAACAATAGACAACAAACCCTTCTTAAAATATCCCAAGAACTAGAATACCAAGTTTTTGCAATTCAAAACCTTTGTAATTTGTAGCTCAATCAACCCTTAATTCCTTCTACAACCAATTTTTTTTCAACATGAACCCTCTACTACTCACAAACTCACAAAACCCTCTATTATTTCTAAATTTATGGTCTACAATTTTGGCAACTGGTGGAAAGATTTCTCAAGAAGGTATTAGTTCTAGAATTTTTTTGGCAGTAGGAGAAATTAATTAGCAAGTACTCATAAAAATATTTGGAAAATATTTCAAATATCTTATATGTCACATCAAGATCATTGAAATTTTTTGAAGCTGTGGGATTAATGATGACTTGACTCATGATTTAACATTATGGTTTAAGACAAACATGACATGGAGATGATGTTTCTAATACATTCCCCTACCCCCCACTAAAACTTATACATGTGTTCACACATGTGAATGGAAGAGGACAGGTTGGGCAAGCAATATGCAAAACATACATATATTAATTAAACTATAGTATAATATTTTTAAAAAGTCTAGAAATAATAAAAATAAATACCTACCTTTTGGGATGTGGCACGAATAATTAATATAGATCAGTATTGTACATGGCTTGGAATAGTCGTGTTGATGTCAACTTGGCTGAAAGTATGGTGGAATAAATCAGCGAAGTGGAGTTTGGATCAGAGGTGGCAGACAAGTGGCATGGAATGAAAACAATTATTTATTGTGAATAAGAGCATCTAACAAATGTGGAAGTATTTATTATGAATGTGCATGCAAAAAGGTTTAGAAGGATGACACAGTATGAAGTCTTCTGACTTCATTTGCAGGAACCTCAGCATCCTTCTAAATTTTGAACTACTACAAGAACTCTTCTTTGGTGGCAGGCCTGTGATATAATCTGAGCCTCTGACCAGTGAGCAAAAATTTGAACCGTACATTATCAATTGTGGACAACTACACTGTACCATTATCAAAGACCTCAACTATCTCATATGGGATTAACAATCTAGTCTACAACTTACCTATACTGTCCTTATATCTAGAGTCATACAACATGGCCCAGTCTCTAGAACAAAACATTTTTCTGTGATATGTTTATCGTGTCATTTCTTGCATTGATTTTGTACTAACTCCATGTTCTATAGGATTGATTTTCTAATTTCATTAAGAGCATTAAGTCACAAGATCCTATCCTTTAGTGCTAAAAATAGAACCATTTGAAGTTTCAATACAATTCTAAGGTTCTTATGCTCAAACTCAATGATGAAGGGTGCTCCCCTTATTAACACAAACACAACAAAATTGAGAATAACAAGATTTGCAAATACAGGAAATCAACTTTCTATTATCCATAATGAAATAATTTACAATATTTAGAAATATAACATTCAAAGCCACATGGGCATTTTATTACAATATTCTGCAAGACAGAGCCACCAGATGCATATCCCAGAACTTCCCTAGACAACCCTATGGGCCTTCAATATATAAGCAATTTTAACTGGCCAAGAAGATTCCAAAAATTAAACCCTAAAGTTTGAGGTTGACCATCCCTAAGATATTATTATTCATTTTTATTACATTAGAGTAGGCTCAAACAACTTCGGAACCCAAAAAGAATTTTTTGAAGAAACTTTAACTTTTTCAAATTTAGGTAGTGCAACTTCTGGAGACCATAACTCATCACCCGATGGCCTATTATAACCCCATTTTAGAAATTTCATGAAGTGCTCTATAGTTCTTGACTAGAACAAGATCTAGTTAGCCAGGGTTTTGACCCCATTCATAGCCTCTAAAGCCTTCAAAATTGAGTTCAGAGTTTCTATACCCTGGTGTCAATACCAAAAATATTCAACATCTACAAAACTAGACTTGATCTTGCAATGAGAATTTACTGGTAGGCTGATAAAATCAAAGTGAACCTCTAGGGAAGAAAATAGAACATTCTGAGCTCAAATGAAAAACTTACTAAAAATAGTAAATTTCAAGAAATAGAATCTCTGCACAAGGTAGCCCTTATTGAAAAGAAACCAGAAAATATTTTTGGGTGATGCAAGATTTCTCTTACACCCAGGATTCTCTCACATCAGACACCCAGGGTAATTTGAGAAGTGACCCTGTCACGTCTCAGGTGTTCAAAAGACAACAAAGATGGTTAACCTCCTATCTTGATAGCCATGATGAATCTTCCATAGGTCATCCTTTACATTTGACCAAATATTTTTCATATGTCATGTTCCTTGTGCTTCTTCCAACACATATGTCCAAAAGATATTCAATCTCCTCTGTAGCTAAAGTAGTTGCTAGAATATTTCATTATGCTTCTATGACCTGATCCTCAACACCTCCCTCATGATATTCTATCAAATCTAAAATGTTAAACACTGGTGAAATATTGAGTTCACTGGGCAACTCTACTTCATAATCATTTCCCAAATCATACTTCTTTCATATTTTGCATGGTCCAAACTTCTTCATCTTCAACTTATTATATGTTCCTAATGGAAATCTCTTCTTTCTCAAATGAACCATGACTTCATCTCTGACCCAAAATTCCTTATGCCTCCTTTTCTTTTCGGCCTTATCCTTGTACTATGTATTCATTTTAATAATATGTTGCCTCACCTCCTCATGAAAATTCTTCAAATGTTTTGCAAATTCTTCAGCTTCAGCACTACTTGTCTTTCCTTTGTCCAACTTTCTTAATTCTGATGAAATTATGAGACTACTTTCATACACTATATGGAATAGTGATTTACCAATGCTTCTATTGACCGAATTATTATATGGAAATTATGCCTATGGTAAAATCAAATCCCATCCCTTTGGTTTATCTCCAACCAAGCATCTCAAGAGGTTTCCCAAACTCCTATTCACAACTTTTGTCTGTCCATCAGTCTGTGGATGGTGTGTTGAGCTAAACTTTAAATCTGTCTTCAATTGTTTCCACAAGGTTCTCCAAAAGTACCCAACAAACTTAGTGTCTCGATCTGAAACTATTCTCTTTGGTAATCCATGTAGTCTTACCACCTCCCTAAAAACAACTCTGCTACATGAAAAACATCATTAGTCTTCTTGAAAGTAATGAAATGTGTCATTTTTGAAAACCTATCCACCACTACAAAAATGGAATCATGCCCTCTTTGAATTCTTGATAGGCCAAGAAAAAATTTCATACGAATATCTTCCCATGGATTCTCTGGTACAGGTAATGGCTAATATAACCCTATATTCTGCTTCACTCCTTTTCCCATCTGACATATCCTCCAACCTTGTACAAATTTCTTAACATCTTTTTGCAATTGTGGCCAATAATAATTCTCACTAACCAGAGAAATAGTTTTATCTCACCTAAAATGTCCAACAAATCCTCCACTATGTCTTTCTTTGATTACATTCTCCCTCATGGAACTCTTTGGAATGCACAATTGAATACCTCTGAACAACATAGCATCATGGATTATTAAATACAACCATTTGGCTCTATCTAGAGTAAAAGGTTCTCTACAAGATTTCCAAGCTTCACCAAAATTTGGATCTTCGGGATACAAACTCTTGAGTTCCTTGAACCCAAAAGCTTGAATCTGCATCTCTGTCAGCAAAATTTGTCCTCTACTAAGGGCATCTATAACCCTATTACACTTCTCACTCTTGTATTTCAAAACAAAAGTGTAACTCTACAAAAACTCAACCCATTTTAAATTCCTTTGATTCAACTTCCCTTGACTATTCAAATATTAAAAAGCTTGATGATAAGTAAATAAAACAAACTCTTTTGGAAAAAGATAATGTCTCCACTTTCTCAATGCTTGAACTATAGCATAGAACTCTTGATCATAAAAAAAATATTTTCTCTTGGCATCATTAAAATTCTCACTAAAATAAGCAATGGGTTTACCTTCCTAACTCAAAATGCCTCCAATAGCATTACCACTAGCATCACAGTCTACTTGAAAGGCCTTGTTAAAATTTGGAAGTGCTAAAATAGTTTGTTCTGTAAATTTTCTTTTCAACAATTCAAAACTCTTATCTGCCCCTATAGTCCACTTAAACTTTTTCATATCCCCTCTCATTGTTTTAGTCAAGGGTCCACAGATACTGTTGAAATTTTGAATAAAATTTCTGTAAAATCTAGCCAAACCATGAAAATATCTTACCTTGGTATCACTCCTTGGGGTAGGTTGTTCGAGGATATCCTTCACCTTCTTTGGGTTCATTTTTAGACCTTCTACTGAGACTACAAATCCCAGATACACTAACTCCTTCTTTACAAAACTACACTTCTTTAGATTAATCAACAAATTCTCTTCCCTTAGCCTCTCAAACACCTTACAAATATGCATTATATGTTCTTCCAATGTCTTACTAAAGATTAAAATATCATCCAAGTAAACAATAACAAACTTACCTAGAAATTAGTTAAGTACTTCGTTCATGAACCGCAGGAATGTGCTCGGTGTATTGGCTAGACCAAAAGGCATGACTAACCACTCATACAAGCCCTCCTTTTTATTGAATGGTGTCTTCATTCATCTCCTTCTCTGATCCTAATTTGGTGATATCCACTCTTTAGATCTATCTTTGTGAAATACAAATCTCCACTCAAACAATCCATAATATCATCCATTCTTGGCAAGAAAAATCTTTACTTGAGAGTGATCTTATTGATAGCTTGAGAATCTATACACATCCTCCATTCTCCATTTTTATTTGGTGCTAATACCTCTAGTACAAAACATGGACTCAAGCTCTCTCGGATCAATCCCTTCTGCAATAACTCATGCACTTGTCTATTCAATTCCCCACTCTCTTCTCAAGTCATCCTATCGGCTTCCTTGTTTGTCAAAATGGCCCCTAGAATCAATTCTATCTAATGATTGATCTTTCTTACTAGTGGCAATCCATCAGGTATATTATTAGCTACAATATCCTAAAATTCCTCCAACAAGTCTGCAACTTCTGCAGGCACGTCTTCTACTTCTTCTTTACCCACTTTTGGAATTAGGGAAAAATACATATGCTCATGTCTCATACCTTCTAATAAATTCCTTCCATAAACTAAAAATATTATGGCATTACTTCATACCTTTTCTCATGTTTCCTTCAATGGCTTTAGCTTTTGTCAGACTTCATCCTTTGTCAAAGAATAAGTATTTTCTATTAATCCCTAAAGTTTTGTTGATGATTAGTGACCTACACTTAGTCATTTACTTAGGTAGTTTTAGTTGGTTATCATTGTGGCCAAGCTAAAAATATTCTAGGTAGAGCAACATTGCCGAGCATGAATACATGTTTCTGAGTTACATCATGCTGAGCCGAGTAGAATATTAAGTGTCGAGCGGTAGAGATGTTAAGTGCCGAGAAAAACAATTTTTGCATACATGTCAAGATTGATTCAAACTTTGAGCTAAAATGTTTAGGCTGACTTGTATGAGATTTGGGCTGACATATGTACGCATTTAATATTTATCTACTGAGTTATTTACACATTTAATTGTTTTATACTATGCATGGCATGGAGCCAATCAGGAAATCAAAATGTATTGGAGGCATAAATATTAGATCTTGATCGTTGATCTAGATCTCACCAACAGATCTGTAAAGACATATAAGATTGCTTCTAACCCTAGTAAAATAGTGAGATACACAGAGAGAAGGGCTTTTGTGTTCATGAAAGATGAACAATGAGTTGTTTTGAGAAGAATCCTAGATCAAGTAGAATGACAGAGAAGTGAAGAGAAGAGTAAAGACATATTAGATTGTGAGATCACAGAAGGTATTGGAAAGAGCAGATCCGTCATTAGCATCTGAGTGCATAACAAAGGATCACTACTTGAAACATTCTAATAAGTGTATCTGGTGAAATATCTTAACAGAGTGGTTCTAGCAGACCATTTTAAATCTCTTAGTTGAGTGCTTACTTTACTGTAAGTTGAAATCCTTTCACAAGGTAGATTGTAATGATATTTAGTTCTTAACTGAACATACCTTTAATGAAGTACATTTCATTTTGTAATCAAAACTCTTGTATCCCTAACAGGCACACTTTATTGCTACAGTAGTGAAGATTTTTTGGGTTTCATCCCCACCCCAGTTTTACCTATTTGGGTTTCTGGGTTATCAAAATTCTGTGTTATGGGTTATACATTTCATGTTTTTGATGCTATCTGATGTTAGGTTAAATTCATATATGTATGAATGTGGATCAATTTTTTTTAAGTGATTAAGTTTTAAGATCTAATTCACCCCCCCACCTCTTAGTGTCTTTCTTTCCCATTATTGTACTTCCAACATTAGCATGACCATTATGTATGGAATGTCTATCAAACTGCCAAGGCCTTGCTAGAAAAAAATGGCATGCATCAATGGGGATGATATCATAGAGTATCTCATCTCGGTAACTTCCAATCTTGAGCATCACTAAGCACTGCTCATTGACCAGAACCTTGTGGTCATCCTGCACCTAGGAAATTTAGTATGGACATGGGTGTTTTTCCCTTTTAGTTTTAACTTTGTGACCATTTATTCTGACACCCGATTATTAGTGCTTCCACCATCAATAATCACATCACAACACTTATCCTCACACTTTCATCTAGTGTGAAATAGGATCTTCCTCTGATATGATCCTTTTTCTTCATTTATTAGGATCCTCCTGACAACTAGGGTTTCTCCTCTCTCAGCATCATCTGAGTGTTCTGACTGAGCTTCTTCATTTGCATGCGCAACTCGTGCATGGCCTTCATTCCTCCTGTCCTTCCTTCCTTGACATTGTGGGCATTCATAGGCTCGGTGTCCTTCTTCTCCAAAATGGAAACATGTCCCACAAAAACCTCCTCTTCCTGGTCCTTGCCCTCTTCCTCTCTGATTTCTATTATTTTTATCATGGGAATAATTAAAATTATTTCCCCTCTGATTTTGACTACTACTTGACTCATCATTACTTTTCTGACCTTCATTTCGGCCTCCATAAGACCGTCCATTGTATCTTCCACCATGACCTCTTCCACCTTGCTTGATTTAAAAATTATTTTTCACCTTCTCTTCTACCCTTAAGGAAAATTAGTACGCATCTTCAATACTGGTCATTCTAACCAGACTCAACTCATCCAAAATACTTGGTCATAACCCATGAAGATAATAGGTAACTTTTTCCTTCTCAGGTTCTGCATGACCTGTTCTAATGAGGGCTCGATAGAATTCTTCTATATAATCCTGCAAGGATTTTCCCGCTTGCTTCAACCCTTGCATTTTCTTCAGTAGATCAAGCTCATAATCAATGGGAATGAATTGTCTCTTCAACTTCTCCACCATTCAGTCCCATCTTGTGATTTCCTCCTTTCCTCTTCTATTCCTCTCCAACTGAATCTCCTGCCACCAAATTTTTGCATGGCCCTTCAGTTTGGCCTTCACAAATTTGACCCAATCTAGATCTTTGACAACTTCATACTCAAAATATTCTTCTAGATCATTGATCCAATCGATCAGATCCTCTGGGTTAAGATTTCTTAAAAATGTGGTATCTTCAATCTTGGGTCTCTTTCCAATCTTTCAATTGGCCCTCAAAACCCTATCCTCCTAAGGATCTCTAGGAACTTCTAGTGCTTCCTAGTCACCTTTTCCTTCTTTGAATTCCTCTTCACTTTCATCTCTACCCGCAATATACACTCCTCTACGCAGCTCCTCTTCCAATGCTTTCATTTTTCTCTAGAGGGCTCTAAAACCCTCTTCTATCACACCTACAACTCTCCCACCATGATTTCTTCATGGAGGAATTTTGGCTCTTATCACTCAAACCCACAACCACAGTCCTAGTGCAAACTGCCTCACAGTCAACAATCTTTCTACACACTCAGGAACTCATGCTCTGATACCACTTGATGAAGGGTGCTCCCCTTATTAACACAAACACAAAGCAAAATTGAGAATAACAAGATTTTCAAAGACAAAAATGGGCTTTCTATTATCCATAATGAAATGAAATTATAATATTCAGAAATATAACATGCACAGCCACATGGGCATTTTATTTCAATATTCTGCAAGCCAAAGCTATGAGATGCATATCCTAGAACTTCCCTAGACAACCCTACGGGCCTTCAATATATAGGCAATTTTAACCGCCCAAGAATATTCTAGAAATTAAACCCTAAAGTTTGAGGCTGACCATCCCTAAGATATTATTATTCATTTTTATTACATTAGAGTAGGCCCAAAAAACCTTGGAACCCAAAAAAAAAAATTTAGAAGGAACTTTAACTTTTCAAATTTAGGTAGCGCAACTTCCAGAGATCATAACTCATCATTTGTTGACCTGATGGCCTAGTATACCCCATTTTGTCAATTCCATAAAGTTCTCTACAATTCCCAATTGGCACTAGCTATTAGGAATAGTCCCAAGAGATAACTGAGATGAGGGGGTGAATCAGTTATCTACAAGATTTAATTATTTTTCTATTAAGTATAGAATAAATTTAAATATGAACTCAACAAGATATCACATAAAATAACAACACAATTGTGGTCACAGGGATAACCAAAATAGGTAAAAACCCAGGTGGGAATTAACACCCATAAATAACTGTACTAGTTTATAATGATCTTTGTTAGAAGATCTTGCAACCTTGTTAGGAGTTTTTATTTACAATGTAATAAGTACAAAGACCTGGTCAAAGGTCAGACACTATTAGGAGTCTTTTACAGATAACCCTATTAGGGGTGAGGACACACTGTCCAAGAGCTCACTGCTCAAATGACAAAGGCTTCAACCTTCTAGAAAATAGATATACACTATATCTGATAATGAACTGTTGAGCATACCTATTGTCTTGATCAATTCCAGTGAATTGTAGTCTTCTTCTGTTTCTTTACATAGATCTTCAATTGTCTAACTTTCTGCTCTACTCTGTCTTTTCTTTTTCACTTCATTTTCGACACTTAGTGATTATTTTTGAACTGATATGACCGCGCAACTCAAACTGGATATACGCGACGATTCACAAAGTTGGCTCTACCAAATTAACTCCAACATTACTATTCTGTTAAAACATGTTTGGCACCTTTGTACAATCATCATTAACTCATAACTAAACATGAATGTAAACATGCATATCCAAAAGATAGGCGCAACTCAAGAAACATTGTAATTATGTCGGCTCTCAACAGATAATCTCCAGAAACTATAACTGCCAAAACATATTAACATAACTCAATTGAAACTGCATATCTAACTCTGTGTGAATGTACATGGTGTAGTAACTATGTCTGAAACATAAAAACAACCATGTAAGGCTTCCACATGTCCATACTGAAAGCTGAATATAGATCATTGCTGAATACTATATGTTGTCATCAATGACAAACATACAGTTAATGATTTGCACAGAAGCAAATCTCCAACAATCTCCCCCTTTGACATTGATGGAAACATATGATATGAAAAACACCATCATCCGAAAGTATCTTTCTTCTTTTTACAATCTTCTCAATATCCTCATTAAGGGTTCCTCTTCACTATTGTTGCTCCTCCGACTATGGTTTTATTTTCATGACTTTATACTCACCCAGAGTATATACTCCCCCTAGCTATATAATCCCCCTTTGACATCAATGGAAAAGGGTGCCAAACATCATGAAGCACAGGTACTACTCTAGAAGTAGAGTAGTCAACCATTCATCAGTCACTAAGGACTAATGTTCTTTCTATAAATTTTAATCATACTCGGGAAAGGGAATTACTCCTAGCTTCTCCCTGAGATACTCAAAATTATCTTTTGACAAAGGCTTTGTAAAAATATCTACTAATTATTCTTTAGTGCTTACATAATCAAGCTTTACTTCTTTGTTTGCAACTTTTTCTCTTAGAAAATGATATTTTATCTCAATGTGTTTTGTCTTCGCTTGCATCACCAGATTCTTTGACATATTGATAGTGCTAGTATTATCATAGTGAATAACAATAGGATAATCAATCTAAATACCAAAGTCTTTAATCATCTGTTTGATCCAAACAATTGTAGAACAATTCAATGCTGCTGCTACATTCTCAACTTTTGATGTTGACTGAGAAATACAATTCTTCTTTTTACTTGTCCAAGTGACCAATCTGTCTCCAATAAATACTACTCCTCCTTAGGTTCTCTTCCTATCATCAACACAACCTGCCCAATCTACATCTATATACACATGAAGTTGTACATTCTCTGAGTTAGGATACCATAAACCATAGTTCCAACAATGCCAATTGCATTAGAAATATCAGGTCTAGATTGAGTAAGATATATGAGTTTTCTAATCATAGACTTGTATAGAGTCTTGTCAACTGCTATGGAATCATCATCTTTAGAAAGATTTCTTCATGTTATCATAGGGGTGCTTATTGGTTTGCAATCTTCCATTTTGAAAGTTTTTAATAGCTCCTTCACATACTTAGACTGATTTATGAATATGCGTTTGTCTGTTTGTTTTACATTCAATCCAAGAAAATATTTGATAGGTCCTATCATGCTCATTTCAAACTCACTTTGCATTTCTTTGGTGAATTCTTCACTAAGCTTGTCATTAACTCCAAAGATAATGTCATCAATAAAGATAGCAACAAGTACTAGTCCATCAGGTGTCTCTCTCATGAATAATTTGCAATTTGTTGTCCCCTTTTTGAATCCAATCTTGGTTAAGTAACCATAAATTCTCTCATACCAAGCTCTTGGGGCATGTTTATTTCCATAAAGGGCTTTCATTAATCTGTATACCATGACTAATTTGTCTGATAGTTTGAATCCTTCAGGCTGTTCTATGTAAACTTCTTCTTTCAAGTCACCATTGAGAAAGGCTTACTTGACATCCATCTGATATACCTTGGAGTTTTTGAATGTTTCATAGGCCAAAAACAACTTGATAGCTTCAATTTCTCTCAAAAGGGCAAATGTATCAGTGTAGTCTATTCCTTCTCTCTGCGCATATCCTTTACATGCCAATCTTACTTTGTTTCTTACCACTATGCCTTCTTCATTCATCTTATTCCTAAATATCCACTTTGTTCCAATCACATTTTTCTCACAAGGTCTAGGGACCAATTCCCATGTATCATTCTTCATTATCTGATCTAATTCTTCTTGCATAGCATTTTTCCAATCTGAATCATTGCACGCATGTTCAACACTTAAGGGTTCAATCTATAAAAGTAAGCATACTTCTTCATCAATGGTCGAACCTTTTTCTCTGGATCTTGTTAAGACTTTAGTGCTCTAATCTCCAATGATGTCTTCCTTAGAGTGGTATTTGGATGTGTATTTTGAGTTTTTAGGAGTGATACTCTCATCTATAATCTGTGATTCTTCTTGACTTGGTTCAGGATTGTTACATAAAACATCAATATAGTCAAACATTTCTTCAATAACTATGTCTTTATTGATAGGTCTAGGTTCATCTTCAATCATGATAGTGTGCACTGTGTCAAGTATTATACTGTTCCTTCTTTCTGCAATCCTATTTTGCTGAGGGGTTCTAGGTGCACTTAACTATCTTTTAATTCCATGTTCTTCACAATAATCATAAAACTGGTCAAAGGTGAATTCTACTCCTCTATCTGATCTTAGACATTTTATCTTTAATACAGATTCATTTTCAACTTTAGTCTTGAATACTTTGAACTTCTCAAAAGCCTCATATTTGTCTTTTAAGAATGCAACCCACATCATCCTTGAGAAATCATCAAAAAACAAAATAAAATACCTTTCTCCATAGTATGATCTTGTTTGAGTAGGTCCACATAGGTCTGTATGTATCAGATCTAATTTGTTCTTTGTAGAGTTTTGTTTACTCCTGAATGAGGTCCTCACATGCTTCCCCATCACACATTCCCTGCACATAGTATCAATTAGTCTTGCAATACTTGGAAGGTCTCTTACTGCTTTTACATTTCTTATCTTAACTATGTTGTCAAAATTGATATGACAAAGTCTCTTGTGCCATAGCCAACTATCATCCACTTTTGCAACAAAACAACTTACTTCAGCGTTAAGCTAAAAAAAATTACCTTTGGTCTTTGAGCCTAATGCAATCATGACTCCTTCTTTTTTGTTGATAATACAGCTGTTGTTCTTGAATTCCAACTGATATCCTTTATCTAGCAATTGTCCAATACTTAGTAAGTTGTGATGCAAGCCATCAACATAAAGAACATCATCTGTCTTGTTCTTTCTATCTAAGGTGATAGATCCTCCACCTATGATAGGTTTGGGAGTGTTATCTCCAAATCTGATCATGCCACCTTTGTACTTATCTAGATGTACAAATCTATCTTTGTCACCTATCATGTGATGTGAACATCCACTATCTATGATCCAATCTGTTTTGATGTTTGCTTTGGACACTAATCCTAACTCTTGTGCTTC
This sequence comes from Thuja plicata, assembly GCA_018584345.1. Classification (NCBI taxonomy): domain Eukaryota; kingdom Viridiplantae; phylum Streptophyta; class Pinopsida; order Cupressales; family Cupressaceae; genus Thuja; species Thuja plicata. The sequence goes on along the minus strand of MU223133.1, from coordinate 808,228 downwards.
CTTTTCATCTTCAATATACATCTCCTCAAGCATTTTCTCAATGTCTTTAATGGCAACAAATCCAATTTAATCTTCTCTAGAATCATCATTAGTTACACCATCTTTAGCATGATAGCATTCCTTAGTGTATTTGGGCTTGTAATCTGATTTGAACTTCTTGACTCTTGTAGGACACTTGGATGCAAAGTGGCCAACTTTGTTGCATTAAAAACATTTGAATGGTAGTTGTCCTTCATATTTCCCTTTACCTTTTCTTTCCTTCTTAGCAATCATAGCAATGATCTCTTCTATTTCAATATCAACTTCTTCCTTATCATTATTATTAGAGCTTCTTAAAGATCTCTTACCATGGACTGAGGCTTTGAAAGTTGTTTCCATTTTAGTTTCTATCTTCAATCTTGATATCTCAAATGCAGATATTTTACTGATCAGGGTTTATCTCTTGAAGTCCTTTGAGAATTGCATGGTTTCATCCAAGATGTTAATCTTTCTTTCATAATCTACTATCAATGTGGTCATTAGTTTGTCCATTATATCATCCTCTAAAATTTCTCCACCATTGTTCCTAATACATCATACTACTTCATTAATCCTTTGATTGTAAGCTCTGATGTTTTCTTCAAGTAGCATCTCTAAATTATTGTATCTTTTTTTGCATGTCTTTCCGTATGCATTCTTTTCTTAGGTTTCTCCTTCAAACATATCTCCTAAGTATTTCCAAATTTAATATGTTTTTTCTGCCTTCTTGATCTCAGAAAATTCACTGTCAGATAGGGCACTGATTAGGGCTTCCTTGGCAATTGCATTTTGAGTGAATACTTATTTTTGTTTATTTGTAGAGTCTTCTTCTACAAGGTCTTTCAAGGTGGGAACATCAATTGCATGAGTAGAAATCTCATAGATCTCAAATCCAACACACTAAAGATGTTTTATCATTTTGTTCTTCCAGTCAAGATAGTTCTCTCCATCAAACTTAGGACTTTTTTTTATAAAGTACGCCATTTGATCTACCTTAAGCTATTAGGCTTTCTCTCCAAGGCACTTGGCTCTGATACCAATTGCTAGGAATAGTCCCAAGAGATAACTGAGAGGGGGGTGAATTGGTTATCTACAAGATTCAATTCTTTTTCTATTAAGTACAGAATAACTTTAAATATGAACTCAACAAGATATCACAGAAAAGAACAACACAATTTTGGTCATAGGGAAAACCAAAATAGGTAAAAACCCCAGTGGGAATTAGCACTCACAAATAACTGTACTAGTTTATAATGATCCTTGTTAGAAGATCTTGCAACCCTATTAGGATTTGTTATTTACAATGCAATAAGTATAGAGACCTGGTCAAAGGTCAGACCCTGTAGGAGTCTTTTACAGATAACCTTGTTAGGGGTGAGGACACACTGTCCAAGAGCTCATTGCTCAAATGATGAAGGCTGCAACCTTCTATAAAATAGATATACACTATATCTGATAATGAACTATTGAGTAGACCCACTGTCTTGATCAGTTCCAGTGAATTATAGTCTTCTTTTGTTTCTTCACATAGATCTTCAATTCTCTAACTTTCTGCTCTGCTTTGTCTTTTCTTTTTCACTTCATTTTCGACACTTAGCGATTATATTTGAACTGCTATAAATATATTCTCAATGATAAGGTCACAAAGGATGTAGGAAACACTTTAGAAACTTCCTTGACGGTTTTAACTAATCACACAATCAATGTTAGGACCGCGCAACTCAAACTAGATAGACATGATGCTTTAGAAAGTTGGCTCTACCAAATTAACTCCAACATCACTATTCTATTAAAACATGTTTTTCACCTTTGTACAATCTGTTAGGGATTTTTCTTGTATGAATCAGAGTGCTTGAAATAACTACTTGAACACTATGCCTTCTAATACTGATTCAGAGACAAGAAAAGCCTAATTGCTAAGGATTGGATAAGGTCCTTTGTTTTTGAGCTCCACATATACTCAGGCAGGTTTTACCTCTTATGATTGCTATTTACACAGTATGTTATAATGTGGACACTGATTTTCTATGTATCTTTGTTAAACCAACTTATAAATTACCTTACAAATGACCAAGCATAACCAGATGCAAGATATAACCATACAAACCATGGTTGTAAGCATAACAAGAACCAGTGATACAAGGATTTTCATCCTTCTTCCTTTTGATATAGGAGGGATAACCTAAGGATTCACTCTCCAAGGAATCACTAAAGTGGACACTGCCCTGCTAACATAGGTCCTTAACAAGTTCAGTTTATCTATTCTTAGTAACAAAGTATTTTGATTGAATTGGTTTTGATATTTTGGAATAACTTAGACAAAGATAGATTATCAAACTATTTTCTGAACCAGTGCCTATCCTTTGGGTTATAGAGTCAAATAAGCTAAGATCTCATAGAAAAAAAATATAGCAAACTTCCTTACAGCTCACATGCAATTAAGATAGGTTGCCTTACAAATTACCCTGTCAACTCAAAACTATTGTATCAAATCCTTAAACAAAGCAGTATGCTCCTTGAAACTACTCACAAAACTTAGTTCTTTCCTTAAAAGAAACTTGCAAGTAATCAGATAGTTACCTAATAACCAGAATGCTTCAGAATACCTTGTAAACTTAACATAAAAGAGAATACACAGAGAATAAAGAGATAGCAATGGAAGAGAGTAAAATTGCACTGTATATTATTTATATGATCCAGATTTCCATACATGAAAGATTATACAACTTCAAAGATAGACAGAAACCCAGAACATCTAAATTCTGCAGTATATTATCTCCCTTTTCAAAATGTTCCAACATCAAAGACCCTTTACAATTACAACTCTTTTTTCTATATATAGGTTTTTGACCATCTTGGAATCCCTTAAGGATGCAACAAGCTTCGGATGGTCAAAGAAAACATAACCCTAAAGTTACAAGAGAGACAAAAAGAAAGAGAGAGAAGAAGCGGTGAAAGGACTAATTCAAAAAAGATATGAACAGATATTTCTTGTTCTTCTCCCGATCTGGCAACTGCAATCAGATTTGTAGATGGTAGCTAGTAGTATTTATGTTGAGTCTGGATAGTTGTGCTCGCCTACTCACCTACATCCTCCTTTTGTAATAACTGTCCCTCTTGTCTTGAACAGTGCAGTGCCAAGTGTTCACCTTACTCATCGTCCAAAATTTCTTCTTTAACTACAGGCTTCTTTTTCTTTGGTGTAGGCATAACTTCCCAAGACTTTACTTCATCATCTGATGGCCACTTGAAGTCCTGAGTACTCTGTACTTGCACCTTTTGCTTGTCCCATCTAGCATCAGTGATGTTTTTGACATCAAGTAGGAACTTGTTGATATCAGTGTCTGCTTTGAAGGCCTCATCCAATATTTTATTGAATCCTTCTATATCAACCTCTGTTCCCAAGAGAAATGCCTCTTCACTAGGCATCTTGTTGTCAAACTCACTCTTCCAAGCATCTATAGCCTTTACTTGGTCATCATCTCCCTTTAAGGAAGGAATAAACCTATTGAAATCATTTGAAAAGAGGTTCAATTTAACCTCTATCTGGTTTAATTTTCCTTTGAAGAATGAGAGAGCAATATTGACTCTTTTGATCTCATCTCCCACTTGAGTTACTATCTCAGGAAAATCTGGTCTTATGGACTGCAAAGATGACAAATTCTCAAATAAATTTTCCCTAGCAGACCACTTAGTAAAGTAAGGGTTTAGAATGGCAAGGTACCCCATTACCTCAGTATGCAATGCTAGTAGCTTATTGTATGTATTGACTACAACATCAATTTTGTCATTAATTCGACATGCTGTGAATTTGAACAGAAAACCTAGCCGTAGTTGCATGAAGTTGACAGGAAATCAAATTTTCAAAAATGAATCCTCGAAACAATAATATAACATTTAAAAGAGCTGACATGTCACACTGTGATTCGTTATCTATCTTACATCTCAGCTACTCTTTTTGCATAGTGATCAAAATGCGAGTCTGTGATTGGTTGTCGAGCGGTTCATACTGTCATATCACAAAACTGCCGCCACTTTTAGATTTTTGGATTAGGCGATTGCGTGACTGCATTAAGTCTCTTTGTCGCGGGCCTCTATCACTAACCATGGTTCCATCTCAAGACTTGGTGACAATGCAGTTTCTTACCTTTGGCTGACCCAAGTTACAATCTGGCGATCATGCGACCCAATTGAAATCATAGTCGTGCAGAGTTAACAGTAACTCATCATTCATTCTGAGACCTTACGACTGACCATTACCCTTAACCTTCTCAGTTATCTCCCTATCACCAAATGCTCTTATTCTATTTCAAGACTATGCGACAATGCTTAGTCACCCAAATCAAGTCCTAAGCATTTGATTTTACCTTAACAAGTTATAAGCACCCCCCTTTTGCTTCTGACGACTGCGCGACATACCTTAATCGCTAAGTCGGGAGGACTTTTCTCTTGGGGCACTTTTCTTCTTAGACTTCACGACCACCATCAGATCCTCTGATCCTTTTATCCTACGGCCGTCGTTTAATCACCATATGTTCATGCCTACCCTTAAATCTTTCTCAGACATCGCGACTAAAGGGAAAGTACTTAGTCTTGCTGTCGCTGAATCCACTTCCTCCTTCTAGCGACCATGTGATAACCTTTTCTCATCCATTCACCTTATGACAGATGTCACTCAATCATTGGTTCGCTTACTACATACTAGAGACTGAGTCATCATTCTTTTCTGGCGACAAGCGGACTAAGCATTACTGTAAACCACAGATGGTTAGTCACGTAGTCTCCGATATTATTTCTTCACCGCTGCTTCTTTTTGAGACCACACGACTGAAGGCTTGACTGTACCTTTAACTTTTTCTTCACTTGGCGATAAAGTGACAAATGGTAATCGCGAAGTCTGAAGACATTTTCATAACTGTGAAAAATCTCCTGCGATCACCTGACTAAGCAGTGGGTCCCTTCTTTACCATGTTTTATAACATAATTATCTTCCGACTACCCGACATGAAAAGAATCGCTGAGTCTCAGAAGGCCAAAGGAATATTCTAATTTGAACGAGACCACACGACATAAGAAAAATGCCAAGTCGGGAAGAAAATTGGAATATTCGGCTAGGGTAACGCGACGAGGTGACTTAAATTAAAACACATGCCTTAAGTGAATGGAAAAAATAACTTTGAAATAGAACGCCATGACTCAGGGTTTACTTTTATCATTTAACACTTAGAAGACTAAGGGTTTTCAGGGTTTTTACAAATTGAGCAAAGTTTAGACTTGAAAACCTGAAACTTGACATGGGTAAGGGCATAAAGAATGAAAGATAGCTGACTTGAGCATATCATAAATCAGAGAGTAGGACAAGGAACCAGGAAAATTACCAAAATAGGAAATACAACCAACAGTGGCTCTGATGCGGATTGGCTAAACAAGGTTTATGACAAAGAACCATAGAATCTCTGGTTGCAGACCACCTTTCTAACGGAGCAAAACCCTAAAATAGAAAGGGAAATATGCAAAAAATTTATAGACAAGGGACAAGGAAAGGAGAATATAATACAAACTTACATATGCACTTTGAACCTTTACTCAAAGAAGGGCTTCAAAAACTGCCCATGCACAGGCAACTAAAAGAGATTTCCTTCCATATTTTTCAACAAGTATGAGTCTTTGCCAAATTTTTCTGCAATAATGAATGGTCCTAGCCATAAAGACTCAAACTTCTTATGCTTTCCTTTATCCTCTACCCTTGCATTCCATTGGAGAACTAAATCATCAATTTGTAACTTTCTCTCAGTAGCCCTCCTGTCAAATAGATATTTCATTTGCTGTTGCAGCTTCACATTTTCTCTCTGGCTATTTCTCCTCATTTCATCCAATTCAATCAACTGCATCATTCTATTTTTCATATTGTCAGAGACATCTAAATGTTCCTCTTGAATGAATTGGCAAATAGGAAATAAATTTTTAGTATGAAACCTCTCTTGTAAACCATACACCAACTCAAAAGGAGATTGACCAGTTGCCTTCTTAAGTGTTATCCTATCAGCCCAAAGAGCTAATCTCAGTTTTGTATGCCATGTCCTTTTGTTTTGTTCTAGAGTTCTCTTCAATATTTTCAATATGCTTTTATTGCTAGACTTATCTTGTCCATTAGCCTGTGGATGATATGGGGATGAGTATGATATTGTAATCCCATACTGCTCACAGAAGCTTGTCATTTCCTCTGATCTGAGACTCATAGCATTGTCCATTATTAATTTACTAGGGACTCCAAATCTGGTCAAAATATTCTCTAATAGAAATTCAGTAACCACCTTACTAGTTTCTCTCCTTGTGGGGATAGCCTCAATCCATTTAGTAAAGTAATCTGTGGCAACTAAAATCCAATTGTGCCCTACACTAGACTTTTCTTGAAATTCACCAATAAAATCAATGCCACATACAACAAAAGGAGCCTCAGTACTCACTGGGTTAAGCAATAGAGCACCTAAAAATTTCAATTTACTGGAGAACCTTTGACATGGTTCACATCTCCTAACATGTGTATAAGTATCTTTGAACAGGGTAGGCCAATAATATCCTGCCCTCAAAATTTTATGGGCAGTGGTCTTAGCAAAAAAATGACCTCCACACT
>MU223133.1:774640-794231 GCA_018584345.1 Thuja plicata | reverse complement strand
ATCATCTCCCTTTAAGGAAGGAATAAACCTATTGAAATCATTTGAAAAGAGGCTCAATTTAACCTCTATCTGGTTTAATTTTCCTTTGAAGAATGAGAGAGCAATATTGACTCTTTTGATCTCATCTCCCACTTCATTTACTATCTTAGGAAAATCTGGTCTTATGGACTGCAAAGATGACAACTTCTCAAATAAATTTTCCCTAGCAGACCACTTAGTAAAGTAAGGGTTTAGAATGGCAAGGTACCCCATTACCTCAGTATGCAATGCTGGTAGCTTATTGTATGTATTGACTACAACATTAGTTTTGTCATTAATTTGACATGCTGTGAATTTGAACACAGAACCTAGCCGTAGTTGCATGAAGTTGACAGGAAATCAAATTTTCAAAAATGAATCCTCAGAACAATCATATAACATTTAAAAGAGCTGACATGTCACACTGTGATTCGTTATTTGTCTTACATCTCAGCTACTCTTTTTGCACAGTGATCAAAATGCGAGTCTGTGATTGGTTGCCGAGCGGTTCATACTGTCATATCACAAAACTACCGCCGCTTTTAGATTTTGGGATCAGGCGATTGTACGACTGCATTAAGTCTCTTTGTTGCGGGCCTCTGTCACTAACCATGGTTCCATCTCAAGACTTGGTGACAATGCAGTTTCTTACCTTTGGCTGACCCAAGTTATAATCTGGTGATCATGCGACCCAATTGAAATCATAGTTGTGCAGAGTTAACAGTAACTCATCATTCATTCTGAGACCTTGCGACTGACCGTTACCCTTAACCTTCTCATTTATCTCCCTGTCACCAAATGCTCTTATTCTATTTCAAGACTATGTGACAATGCTTAGTCGCCCAATCGCGGAATCAAGTCCTGAGCATTTGATTTTACCTTAACAAGTTATAAGCGCCCCCCTTTTTCTTCTGACGACTGCGCGACATACCTTAATCGCTAAGTCGGGAGGAGTTTTCTCTTGGGGCACTTTTCTTCTCAGACTTTATGACCACCGTCAGATCCTACGACCGTCGTTTAATCACCATATGTTCATGCCTACCCTTAAATCTTTCTCAGACACCGCGACTGAAGGGAAAGTACTTAGTCTTGCTGTCGCTGAATCCACTTCCTCCTTTTGGAGACCATGCGATAACCTTCTCTCATCCATTCGCCTTATGACAGATGTCACTCAATCATTGGTTAACTTACTACATACTGGAGACTGAGTCATCATTCTTTTCTGGCGACAAGCCGACTAAGAATTAATGTAAACCACAGATGGTTAGTCGTGTAGTCTCCGTTAGTGTTTCTTAACCACTGCTTCTTTTCGAGACCACGTGACTGAAGGCTTGACTTAACCTTTAACTTTTTATTCACTTGGCGATAAAGCGACAAATGGTAATCGCGAAGTCTGAAGACATTTTCATAACTGTGAAAAATCTCCTGCGATCACCCGACTAAGTAGTGGGTCCCTTCTTTACCATGTTTTATAACATAATTATCTTGCGACTACCCGACATGAAAAGAATCACTGAGTCTCAGAAGGCCAAAGGAATATTCTGATTTTGAACGAGACCATGCAACATAAGAAAAATGCCAAGTCGAGAAGACAATTGGAATATTCGGCTGGGGTAACGCGATGAGGCGACTTAAATTAAAACACATGCCTTAAGTGAATGGAAAAAGTAACTTTTAAATAGAACACCATGACTCAGGGTTTACTTTTATCGTTTAACACTTAGAAGACTAAGGGTTTTCAGGGTTTTTACAAATTGAGCAAAGTTTAGACTTGAAAACCTGAAACTTGACATGGGTAAGGGCGTAAAGAATGAGAGATAGCCAACTTGAGCATATCAGAAATCAGAGAGCAGGACAAGGAACCAAGGAAATTACCAAAATAGGAAATACAACCAACACAATCATCATTAACTCATAACTAAACATGAATATAAACACGCATATCCTGAAGATAGGCGCAACTCAAGAAACATTGTAATTACGTCAGCTCTCAACAGATAATCTCCAGAAATTGTAACTGTCAAAACATATTAACATAACTCAACTAAAACTACATATCTAACTCTATGTGAATGTACATGGTGTAGTAACTATGTCTGAAACATAAAAACAACCACGCAAGGCTTCCACATGTCCATACTGAAAACTGAATATAGATCACTATTGAATACTATATTTTGCCATCAATGACAAACATACAGTAAATGATTTGTAAAGAAGCAAATCTCCAACACTAACTCCATTCAGCCAAAGTTTCAACCCCATTCGAAGCCTCTAAAGCCTTCAAAACTGAGTTCAAAGTTTCTATATCTTGCTGCCAATACCAAAATTATTTAACATCTACAAAACTAGACTTGATCTTGCAATGAGACTTTACTAACATGCTGATACAATCAAAGTGAACCTCCAAGGAAGAAAATAGAACATTCTAAGTTCAAATGAAAAACTTACTAAAAATAGAAAATTTCTAGAAATAGAAGCTCTCCACAAGATAGCCCTTATTGAAATGAAACCAAAAAATATTTTTGGGTGATGCAAGATTTCTCTTGCACCCAGGATGCTCCTACATCACTCAATAGGCATGACAATAGCTTTACCATATAGAATTTCAAAGGGAGTAACACCAATTATTGTTTTCCAGGTTGTTCTATATGCATGTACTTCTTCAGAGAGCCTATTTGCCCAATCTTTTATATGAAGTTGCACTCTTTTGATTAGGAATGATTCAATTTATCTGTTAGTAATCTCAGCTTTCTCATTGGCCTATGCGTGATAGGGATTTGATTTCATGTGCCTGATATTATATTCATTGATCATTATTTTTATCAATGTTGAAGTGAATTGAGCCCCTTGATCAGTCAAAATTTCCCTTGGCACACCAAACCTTGTAAAACTCTCCTCATAGAGAAACTCTACAACTTTATTATCCCTAGAATGCTTCATAGGATAAACCTCTACCCATTTTGTAACATAATTATTTCATACCAAAATATATGAGTTACCAGTTACCATTTGAAGGAGGATATATAGGTCAAACAAACTCCAAACCCTATTTTTCAAATGGTGTGACAACAACTTGAGGAAATAGGGGCATCTGATCACATTTATTAGGTCTTCTCATTCTTTGGCATCTATCACATTTCCTGGTGTAGTGGATGATATCCTTATGTAGTGTAGGATAATAGTAACATGTAGTTAATATTTGTTAAAATAAGTATGATTACTGAGAGGGGAGGGGTGATTTGGTAATTAGTAAATTTACCTTTTCTACCTCTTTAAACTTTATGCATCAAAACTTTCAACAACAACTAACATAGACAAAAATTTAAATGCATGCATCCATAAGTAATCAATCAAACAAAGTAAACACCATATTTTTCTTGTGGAAACCCAAATGAGAAAAAACCACTGTGTGAGTTGGTACCCACTGAATCTGTACTCTTTTGGAATACACCCTGTTAGGAGCTTACCCTGTTAAAGGTTACAAAAGAATAGTTAGGTTTCACCTGGTTAATGGATTTTCCTTTGGATCTATTAGGATCTTTTCCCTTTTAGGATCATCCTTGTTAGAGTACTTTAGAACATTCAATATGAATTCCACCTTGTTAGAGGATTTACAAAAGGGATCTGTTAGAATCCATCCCGCTAAAGGATTTCACTGTTACAATTGTTAGAGATAAACAGATAAAGTGATCTATAAAATTGCACTACATCTACCCTATCAAATCCAATTAATCTCTCAAATTCTTCTTCACACAATATACTCTTCCTTGGCTTGATCACACTTGATTCCTTGACTTGCTTTGTCATTGAATCCTTCTACAATTTGCAATCAGCAAATAACTTCTTCTGCAACTTTCTAATTTGTTGATTTTCTTCCACTAACTTAAAACAAAGCCTAGATCTAAGATACAAAGGATCTAGATCAAGTTAGGTAATATACAATGTATCTAACAACTATTACAAAAATTTCTCTAATTGTGTTGACTTCCATATAGATTTTACCTTGGAAATTAAACCATCTTCAAAAACTTGTTTGACCAAAAGAAACTTCTTGAAGAATCCACCTCAAATGCATACCTCGAGAAATGTGATTTCAAATATGTTCCAAAAATAACAAAATTAGCTTACTAATTCATTAAAAATATCACTGATCCTATTGCTACACCAAATTTCTTCACCAATTCACAAATCTTCATTACCTATTAAAGAACTCTATCTTGAGTACCTATTCATCATGTTAACACTGCTTCCAGTCCAAAAAAATAGTTGTACCAGTCAACAATATGAGTCACGATCACAAACCTAGTATGTGGATATTATTCTTAGTCATATCCTATGAGTGCTCCATCAAATAATTTACCAATTTGAGAGAGCATTCAAATTACTAGATGTCTGTCACTGACTATTTTAGTAGTTACCTAGTTTGATTTCATTCAAACATATCCAACTCAATACTTCATATCAAAAGCCATGGTCACAAAGTTAGCATCATAACACATGACATATTCTTCCATTAGAATAGAAACTTCAGAAACATACTGGAACTCATAATTCACTCACACAATATCTGGTAGCATACTGAAAACACTAAGTCAATCAGTTGACATCAATGAAAACCTAATAATTGATTCTCATATCATCAAATCTATACCAATCTTCATCAATGATATACTTAGAATCACTGTATCAGTTATGCTAACAATATTCCCCTTTGGCATTGATGGAAACACTCTTATCTTCTCGTAATTTTTGAATTCTTATTGATATCGCTATGTGTGTTGATTTCCTGATGGCAACACTATGTCTATCTGATGGAAAGCCTCTTACTGACTTCTTCAAAAAAATTCCACTCCTATCTATACCTCTTTATACTGATTCATCATCTTCATATATTCCACCTTTCATTTTGTCTTATTTGTTCTAATTTTGTACACATATTGTCCCCCTTTTTTCAATTGCATATGTTTCCTTATTTACATATTCTCCCCCTTTGACAGCAATGCCAAAGGTGTCAAATCATTTAGGTATCATACTAAGACTTCTCCCTTATGGATTATTCCACCACTACATCAATCCATACACATGATATTCTAATATAATCATATGAACTGATACAAGCAACATCATTCTCTAATTAATTTTAGGTAGGGGAAGAACCCCTAATCTACCTCTCAGATACTCAAAGGTATCCTTTGGTAATGGATTGGTGAATATATCAGAAAATTTCTCTTTAGTGTACACATAGTCAAGCCTCACCTCATTCTCCTATACCTGTTCTCTTAGAAAATGATATTTTATTGCAATGTCTTTGTCTTTGAGTGCATTACTGGATTCTTAGAAATGTTTATTGTACTAATGTTATCACAATAGATAAAAACTAGTTCTGTGACCTTCTCATGAATTCCATCAAGAATCTATTTTATACATATCACTCATTGACAGTTGATATCAGTATCAACATACTCTGCCTCTACAGTAGATTGAGAAATACAATTCTACTTTTTACTAGTCTAGGAGACTAATCTTTCACCAAGAAAGAATGCTCCACCACTTGTGCTCTTCCTATCATCCACATTTCTTGCCCAATCTACATCATTAAATGTATTCAAAGAGAAATATACATCCTTACCATACCATAGGCCATATTCTTCAATCCCTTTGAGATATCTGAAGATCCTCTTCACTACAACCATATGTGAGTTCTTTGGATTTGAGGAAAACCTTGCAACAATACCAACAACATGTGCAATATCTAGTCTACTGTGAACAAGATATTGCAATTTACCAATCATAGATCTATATAGAGTTTCATATACCTCTATGGATTTTTCCTCTCAATATAGTTTGCAGCATGTGACCATAGGTGTTCCCACTAGTTTTGAGTCATTCATGCCAAAAGTTTTCAAAATCTCCTTCACATACTTGGATTGACTGATGTATATCCCTTTCTTTATCTATTGTACTTGAAGACCAATAAATAATTTGATCTCTCCTATCATGGAAATTTCAAATTCCTTCCTCATTTCTTTTGCAAATGACCTTCTCAATAGTTCATTTCCACCAAATATTATATCATCAACAAAAATTTCAGCAATAAATATTTTGTCTTCACTTTCAAATTTTAGATATACATTACTATTGTCACTAGTTCTTGTGAAACCTACCTGAATAATATAAGCATGTAGCCTTTCCTACCATTCCCTTGGAGCTTGTTTCAATCCATATAATTCTTTATGTAATTTATATAGTGTTGGTTGTATTCCCAGTTCTAGTATTTATCCTAAAAAAATTTGATATCTTCATGACTGAGAAGTGCACAAATTCTGAAAATGTGTCCAAAGTTACAAAGTCCCTGAGAAAGTTCCATGTTTTTAGGTCAAAATCTAGAGAAATGGTGAAAAACCATATCTTAGGTTTCATTATATGCAAAAATTTCAAAAAACCCTAGATATGTTAATCAGGTTTATATTTTCGAGTTACATTTTGGAAGCCTAAGTCGTGTAATAAGTCATGTGCTTTTTAAGATTAGTCGCCCAATCTCCTAATGCTAAAAAAATATCCCACTTTATAAGGAGACTTAGCGATTCACTTTAGTCGGGATGTCTTTGAAAAGAAAATAATATACCTTATAAGTCATGAGGCTTAGCGATAAGCCTTTGTCGCGAAGTCTCCCAATGGAGAAATTATGATCTAGCAACATGGAGACAAAAGGTTAAGTCGCAGTGTCGCACAATATATCCTGTAGTCAATAAATTATCACAAGACTTAGTGATTCCTTCAGTCACGGAGTGTCCAAATCATAACATAGTTAATGATGAGTTAAAAATCTTCAGTCGCCATGTCTCCAGATAAAAGGTGAGTTAAGTAAAAAGTTTAGAGACTTGGCAACAAACTTTAGATTAAAATGAAATATATAGTGGTCGGGTAGTCACTGGTCAAATTTGATAAGTCAGCATCCTTTCAGTGACTTGGAGACAAACAAGTAAAGATGAGACACATGTCAAAAATGAATAAAGCAAAAAGCATCAGTCGCATGGTCTCCAAATGGAAAAGTATTATCTAGCGATTAAGAGACTAAAAGATGTAAAGATATGTATTTTACTATGGTCACCTAGTCTCCATATGTTTTAGGGTTTCAAGAATGTATTCAGTGATTTATATCAGATCCATTAGATGCAGTGTAAGATAAGATCAACGGTAGTCACTGAGTCTCTATAAAATTTGCACAAAGTAAGAATGTTCTCGCGACAATGAGACTAAGCTTTAGTCGCGTGGTCTCCAGATTGAATTTTAAAATGATGAAATAAAGTTTCATAGGCTTTGTCGCTAAGTCTCCAAAGGAAATATTAAAGAGTAGTTTTATTCAGTGATTAAGCAACTAAGGGTTGTTGCGAGGTCTCGTAAAATAAAAGAAGCATTTAGAGACTTAGCGATCAGAGCTTAATAAATGGAAAAGTAACCATAGTCGCGAAATATCCAAACAAACTCAGAGTTAGGCTATTCTTCTAGCGACTTAGATTCTTTTAGTCACGTGATCACCAAGAATAAACTACAGTTAAGCCAAGGTAAAGAGAATCATGCAGTCACCAGATCTCCAGAAGAAATTAGAGTTAAGAGATTTGATCAGCGACAAGGAGATAATGTATAGTCTCTAGGTTGCCAGATATGAAGAGCGATAGTTATGATGAGAAAAAAGTAAATGGCAGTTGTTGACAAGACAATATGGATATTTTTCATCCAATAGAAATGCAGAAGATTAATGACTATGTGAAAAGGGTAGCTAAGATGTCCAATAAAGAGCCAATCATATCAAAATGTGATCCTGTTCAAGTTTAATAAGGGTTTTTTTCTGAAAATGTACTCATTTGAATTTGATTTCCTATCACATTCATGGGATACAGCTAGGAATTCAATTAATACCACAGTATGTAAACTTGAAGGTAGAAGTGATTGATTCCTCAATTATGAGCTAAGTACTTTGTGAAATTACCATAAATGGATGATCTTAGGTTTATTTTCATTCATCATGCATCCAGAATTTTAGAGTGGGAATTTTGCTAGGTTTTTTGTGTCTAAGAAGAAAGAATTTTTAATTCAATAAAGTTTTTATCAATTTCAAGGTGATTTTTTAGTTTTCAGAGTTCTTGAGTTATTTTTTAGTGCACAGAGAAGGGTAAGGTGTTCTGGGAGAAGATTTGTTCCAATATCGGTGAAAAGGTAGTGGAGAACAAAACAAGATGAGTAAAGCAGTTAGTGTAGCATCTACCAATGGGAAGAGCGATGATGTGGATGAAGATGCTAAGGGAAAGAGGAACTTCTTTGATATTTTTTGAAGCTATTACCTAGATCTACACAAAACAAGAGGGAAAATGCCAACATATTGACAGATGAGTACTATGATATCAGAGATGCCCAAACTCTAGGGTCTACAGGTTTTTCTCTTTATAATTACTTTTATAAGAATGTTGATAAGGCCATACCAGTATCAAACCCTTGGACTAGTGGTTACTAGTTCCTGATGTTTTTATAGATGTAGACTTATTTCTAGGTCTAGCAAACCACTATGACCCCTTATCAAAGACAATTAAAAAGAATGATGGTACTGCATTATTAATTTTGAATAGGAATTCTTTTATGCAAGCCTTCGGCTAGTATAGTACCATGTCTACTCAGATTAACCTCACAAAGCAAGAGGAAAGATATAGGTTACAGCCTGGGGTTTCTAGGAATCAATTACAGAAACATATCCTTAAAGAGGTCAGAAACCATATTGTCCCTTTGCTAGGAACTGCACCTTATTTTTTTAAGGATTTACATTTTTATATCAAATACATTGCATATGCTTTATGTAAGGTGTTGGGTAGGGATGGAGGAGCTGAGAAGATAAATGTTGGAATTTTGATGATGGTTTTAGATCTACAAGATGTGCATTCCATCACCAGCTATGACTAAATTCAATATATCATTGACAGGATGCATGAAGGGTTTGTGGCCATACAAAAAAAAGGATAAAGAGCCCAAATTCTTACACTATTCTATTCTGATGCATCTTTTATTGCATTTTAATTATGGCATGATGGATGTGAACAACTTAAACCCCCAAAGAATTTATTATGACCGGCATAATCCTGTCCAATTTTGGATTAAGATATGGAATTTCACTGCCAAGGACTTTGATTTCTGCGCATTTGAGAATTGGATTGTTTACCCTTTGATGCAGAGCTTGGGTGTCAACAAAACAAGACTTCCGGTGAAGGTGTTACAACTGCTAAGACCATGTGAGTATGTTGACAAGTGGGAAGGTGACCACAATTGGGTAGACTTTTATTTAGAGGAGAATTTCACTATGATTAGAGTGTATAGGTGCTCACATCCTCCCCATGTCCTACCATATAATGTACCATCAAGAGTTGCAGCAATGGAATTTATTTGGCAGCTTTTGTTAACTGATAATGAACACTTTGCACCACATAGGAAAGGGACATTAACCCCTAGGCAGTTCAAGATCTTTCAATTTACAATTGGAAAAAGTGTCATTGATTTAGAGTGTAAATGGCTGGAAAGTTGTAAGATGGGAGTGGCATTGTATAGATATATCGATCTAGAGGGATTCATTACAAGAGCTAAGAGACTCCTAACTCCTACCATACCAAATACATATGTGCATGGTGATTGTGTGGAGGACGATGCAACTAGAAATCTAATTGATGAAGGAGAAGTGATGATAAGAAGAGAAAAATCCAAGAGCTATTGAATTTAGAAAGACAAATAAAAAGAAAAGGAGTAGCATTTGGAGGATTTTACCCTGATTTTCCATATTTTTATAAAATCAAAGCTATGCTGGACAACTTTTACACCCTCTGTGAACAGTTGGAAAGATTCCTTGATGTAAAAAAGAAAGAACAAGAACCTAAAAATTCAGAGTTTGAATATGAAGATGAGAGTGAAGAAGAATATGTTAGTCCACCTCATATGGATCAACCACAACAAAATGTTGTAGAAGCAGTTCAGGCACAAGGAGAAGAGGGACATATTATAGACTTGACTGAAGTTTCTCAGCCTAATGATATAGATGAGCCTGCTTTCAAGAGGCAAAAAGTTGATCTTGGTTAGACCTCTCATGCTAAGACTTACATGAGAAAGGAGAGAAAAAAGGATAGAGTAAGTGCTCTTGTTCCTGGTAACAGAGTATATGATCATAATTTGAGAAAGGAAATTAGGAAAGGAAAGAAATTGTAGCAGGAGGTAGAAGAAGACATAGAGTTTCCCCTTAGAACATGTATAGATGAGAGAATGATCCATCAATAGCAGTTCTTGAAAGATGATAATTTCATAAAAATTGATGAATTCAAAGATTTCCTTAGATGGAAAAAATAGGAACAAATTAGAGAGAAGTTGAGAATAGCTAGTGAAGAAGTAGTGACAAATGAGGCTCTCTTAGCTCTACAAAAATATGATCTTGAAACCGAGGACAATACTCCTGAAGAAGCCAGAAAGCTAGTCTTGGGAAGTGGAATGTTGCTTTCTAGAGGCTGGGATTTAGCCTTAGCATTTATAATAAATCAAATAAGAAAGCAATCAGACTTAAAATTGATAACTAAGGTCCAGGTCAGTGATATGATCAAGGGATTCGGATATAGTCCAAATTCCCAAGCATTTTCTATGTGGATTCTATGTTCTAAAGATTAGAAGCCTCAATCGTTGAATATTCAAGAGAGCATGGTGGGGAACCAAATGGTATGGATAGTTCAAAAAATATGTGATCTAGAGATTTCCCAAATAATGACACACTGGGCACATTTGAATGAAGATAAGACAAAGCAATTCTCTGAGAAATGTGGTATCCTGATAGAGGAGACTAGTGCTCTAGCTAAGGATAGAGAATTATGCCACATCAAAATTCATGAACAATATAGGGTAATTGTTGAACTGACCAAGAAATTGCTAGAAAAGCCAGAAGTTGTATATGTACCCTCAGAGTGGCCTCCACAAATAGAAGAAAAGGTTGAAACAAAGGAAGAAGAAAAAATAAAGGATATGGCTAAAAGTGATAATAAGATTTCTATAAATGCATTGATGAATATACTTTAGCCTAGGATTGATATCCTAAAAGATAAAACACATATAATCCTAAATTATTGTAATAAGTTACCCATTTTGGATGTTGAAGTGATAGGTTATATCTCTACTTTAAGCCCTTACTTTGTAACATGGTCTTCCAGGATAAAACTATTTGAGAGGTTGGCTTCTTTACAGCCACATAGGCCAGATCTACCAGAGATTGTGACAGAAGTGGAGGATGAAATCAAGAAAATAAATGTGACTTTACCTTTCTTCAAAGGTAAATTAAATCAGATAGAGGCAAAGATGAGCCTTCTTGGACCAAGCTTCAATAGATTTATTCCTCCACTTAAGGGAGAAGATGATCAGATTAAGGCCTTGGAGGCTTGGAAAAGTGAATTTGATAGCAGACTGCCTAGTAAAGAGGCATTTATCACAGATTATGATCTGGATATGGAAAGTTTCAATAAGATTTTGGATGAGGCTTTTAAAGCAAAGACTAACATCAATAAATTCTTAGTGGATGTCAAAGGCATAACTGATGTTAGATAGGAAAGATAGAAAACACAACTGGAGAGTATTCATAGCTTCGATTGGCCTGCAGAGGAGGATGTGATAGCATGGGATTTGAAGAAAAAACTGAAGAAAAAGAAGGCTGCTAAAATAGAAGAAGATGTCCTAGATGAAGAATAGAAAGGAACACTTGCCACTTGATCATTGAGCACATGGAGGTTAGTAACTACAAAGGACAAGTTTAGGTTATCCTAAAATGGCTGTCACTTGGTCTCAATACAAATATTAGATACTCTCCTGAACACAATCAGACAAAGGCGTCAAAATTCATGTGAAGACAAAAGAAGATTAGATTTCATCCTTTATTCTTGTCTTCCCACTGCTTGAAAGTTCTTGTATTTTGTCTTTTCTATGCTTTTTAGGGTTAGGTTTCTTAAACCATCCAAAGCTTGTTGCATCCTTTCCTTAAGGATTCCAAGATGGTTTAAGACCTATATTAGATCAAATGTAATAGTTTTAAAGAGAGATGAAATGTATTGAAAAACCATACTTCTAGATTTCAGTCTGTGTTCTTTAATCTCTTGGCCTTGATATGTAATGAAGCATAAATTTATGAATAAAATACAGTATAACTTTATTCTATATTGTTATTGTCTCTTTTCTTATTGAGTGTACTCTTTTATGTTTAATTTTTAAGGCATGTTAAACATATTGTCTATAAGGTAGCTATCTAATTATTTGCAAGTTTCTTCTAAGGGGAGAATTAAACTTTATGAGTAGTTTCAGAGAGTATAGCAGTAATTGAGGATTTGATATAACATTGTGGGAGTGACAGGGTAATTTGTAAGGCACTTTACTTGAGTTGTATGTAGGTTGTAAGGAATCCTATATTATTCTTATTTGTTTATCTATGTGGATTTATATCTTTTGACTCTATAGCCCAAGGATAGGCACTAGTCTAGAACTTGTTTGGTGATCCATCATCATCCAAATATTTAAAACTATTCAAAATCAATTGCATTTACACAAAGAACATATAGTTAAAATCAATTGTACGCATACAGTTTACAATTTGAGTTTATTTATTTCTTAAAGAGAAAATCAAAAAGGTTATTCCTCCTAGATTCATAAGAATTATAAAAGGAAAGAAGGATGAAATTTCTTATCATGTTGCTATCTGTCATCATCAAGATAATGGTTTGGATTGTTAAACTTATCCTCAGAGTAATCATTGTTATCTGCATAGTTATCTATTTATCCATATAAGAACAGAGCATTCAACACATAAGAAAAATCCACTCTAAAGATACTGTCAGGTCAGTAATCAATCATAGGTAAAGCCTGCCTGAGTCAGTGGACCTCAAAAAAGGAGGTGTTAATAGGTATCCCCAGTGTTATCAAAATACCTCATCAATTAGTGTTTTCTCTTGCTTGAGTCAGAGTTTCAAAGGCATTGAGATTCATAGAGTTATTCAAGTATTCAAGAATTTTAGAGGCCCTGCAAGAAAAAAACCCTAACACATACCATGTTTTTACCATTTTTAGAAGCAAAACCTTTAGGTTGTTCAATGTATACTTCTTCCAACACACCATTCAGAAAAGAATATTTTACATCCGTTTGATAGACCTTTATATGCATCATATTCCAAAATCATCCTTACACCTTTAAGTATAGCAATAGGTGCAAAGGTCTCACCATAGTCCAGTCCTTCTTCTTGTGCATACCTTTTGTAATCTAGTCATGCCTTGTTTCTGATCACTTATCTTTTCTCATTCAGCTTATTCCTAAAAAATCCATTTTGTACCTATAACATTCTTGTCAGTAGGTCTAGGAACTAAATTTCATGTATTATTCTCCTCTATTTTATCTAATTCCTCTTTCATAGCCTTGATCCAATCATCATATTCGAAAGAATCTTTAACATTTATAGGTTCTAATTCAGATAGTAAACAAGTTCTTTCCCTTATCTTACTCCTTGTCATCACTCCAACATTTTTATCTCCAATAATCTGATCTTGAGTGTGATTAAGTTTCACATACCTTGGGATTACCGGTTCAGTTCTTTGGTTACCCTCATCATCATTCACTGGTTGAGGATCATTCACTGATTGTGGATCATTCATCGGTTCAGTCACTTGTGGTACTGTATATGGACCCACATGTTGAACATAAATAATCTTGTCATAGTATTTTGGTTCCTTTTTTCTATCTTCCTCATTTTTCAAAAAAATCATCAATGCTAACATTTACACTTTCAACCATCTTGTTACTATGCTTGTTTAAGAACTTATAGGCTTTACTTCTAGTATAATAGCCTAGAAATATCCCTTCATCACTCTTAGAATCAAATTTACCATTTTTTTCATTCTTCTTTATATAACATTTACTTCCAAAAAAATTGAAATAAATGACACTAGGAGTATGACTATACCATAGCTCATAAGGTTTTTTGATTGTACCTTTCTTAAGTTGTACCCAGTTCAAAGTATAATTAGTTGTACTTATAACTTCTCTCCAAAAAATTTGAGCCACTCCCTTTTGTATCAAAAGTGTCCTTGCACGGTCAATTATGGACCTATTCCTTCTCTCTGCAATTCCATTTTGGTTAGGTGTCCTTGGTGCTGACATTTGTCTCTTGATTCCATGTTCTTAACAAAATTTTTTGAACTCATGTGAAGTAAATTCACCTCCTTTGTCAGATCTAAGACACTTAAGTCCTTTACCTGTTTCTTTTTCAACTCTTTCTTTATACACCTTAAACATGTCGAATGCAACATATTTATCCTTAAAAAAAATAACAAACATCATTCTTGAGTAATCATCAACAAACAAGATAAAGTACTTATCTCCATAGTAGCTCTGAGTTCTCATTGGTCCACACAAATCAATGTATACAAGGTCAAGAATTCTCTGAGATGAATAGACTTTACTAGTAAAACTAGAACTAATCAACTTTCCCAACTGACATTCCTTACACATAGCATTATTGGGCTTAGCTAAAGTAGGAAAACCTCTAACACATATTTAATTGCTGATCTTTACTAGATTATCAAAATTAACATGAAAAAATATTTTATGTCACAACCAACAGTCTTCAACTTTAGCAAACATGCAATGTTTATTAGTAGTGTTCAATTGGAATAGTTTACCTCTAGTTCGTTCACTAGTAGCAATCAAATATCCAGATTTTCCTAAGATCTTTCAAACACCGTTACTAAATTCCAAATCAAAACCATCATTATTTAGTTAAGCAACACTTTATAGGTTATACTGTAATCCATCAACCCAATTAACATCATCACAATTAGTATTATCATTAAGTGTTATTGAGCCTTTACCTCTTACCACACATGGAGAACCATTACCAAATCTGACTAGACCTCCATCACATTCCTTCATTTAGATAAATTTTCTTTTGTCACCGGTCATGTGATGTGTACACCCATTTTCTATTATCCAGACACCATTATAATTCATGCTAGAAATGAATGATTTTTCCTCACTATCTCCATCTATACCAATTGAGGGTTTTTCTTTGACTACAACAAAGACTATTTCTTCCTTATCATCTCTTCCATCTTATTCTTCATCAGTCACTCCTTCTTCTAGGTAGCATGCCTTATTTCTCTTGTCTTTGAAGTTCCTAAATCTCTTGAGCTTATCATTCTTATCATTATCAAGACATCTAGATGCAATATGACCAATTTTGTTACATGCAAATAATTTTAAGGGAAGTTTACCTTTGTACTTTCCTTTTCCTCTAGGTAATCTCCTTGCTAGCAGTGCCTCCAACTCCTCTTGTTCTCTTTCCTAAGATACAATAGAATTATAATCATGATTTCCTTCAGAACTGTTAGAGACTTCTTTTCCTTTCTTTGATGAATCAATGGTTAGGGAATCTTTGAATGAAGATTTTATCTTAGGTATATTGTTATCAAAGTTACTTAACTCAAAAGAAGTAAGCATGCCAACCAAGAAATATAGAGTCACATTTTTATGAGTAATAGATCTCAACTCTTGTATAAAAGAGACTCTAATAGCATACTATGGTAGTAGGGTTCTAAATATTTTACTTACCACATCATCTTCTTCAAGTTGACCACCAGCTCTGTTGATAGTAGAAACAACCTCCTTTAACCTATAGCTATATCAGGAAATTTTCTCTCCTTCATGCACTCTCATTTCATCATACTTTCCTCAGAGACTGTCTAACTTTTCTTTCTAAACATGAACATCACCTTCATAAACTATTAGCAACTTGTCCCACATATCTTTAGCATTATCCATATCCTTGATATCTAAAAACTTAGCATTAGATAGAGCACTTGTTATTTATATTATTAAAAATTTATTCTCTAGCTTTCTCTTTGTTTGTTCATTAGTTAGAGTGCCAATAGGTTGAACATGCCTAGTTGTGAGATGAACTAATGCTTGATCTCAAATTCCTAACAGATGCAGCTTCATCTTGCTCACCCGTGTAGAGAAATTGTCCTTAGTGAACTTAGGTGCTTCCTTCCTTTACATCTTGAGATCTTTTTCGCTTAATTTTTTAAGCTTTCTCAGTCAAGGAACTAAGTTGTGATACAAATTGTTAATATAGGTATGATTATTGTGAGGGGGGGGGTGAATCAGTAATCTGTAAATTCACCTTTTCTACCTCTTTAAACGTTATGCATCAAAACATTCAACAACAACTAACATAGATGAAATTTAGAATGCATGCATCCATAAGTAATCAATCAAACAAAGTAAACACCAAGTTTTTCTCATGGAAACCCAAATGATAAAAACCACATTATTGTTAGTAATAACTGAGGGGGGGTGAATCAGTGGCCTCAAAAATTAATCCTTATTAAATCAACCCTTTCAACTTATAACCAAAGATTATGCCTCTAGTTATCTTCTGTCCTACAAGATGAATTCCTAGAAATACTTATAAAATTTTACTACTTGTCAAATTTCTTCCTTAAACCTTCTTCTATATGTTTACTGATAAGTAGTCATCTATTTACCGAAACACAGTAAATATGCAAAGTATACTGATCAATCCAAAGTTAACTATGTAAGATGCAAAATAGTAGAGAAATGAATCATACACACATAACACATGAATTTTTAATGTGGAAACTATGTTAAGGGAAAAACCACTAGGATTGGTACCCCAAATTTTCACTCTTCTAAAGTGATCCATGTTAAGAGCCAACCCTGTTAAAGGTTACAAACACACTGTTAGGTGTGACCTTGTTAGAGGATTTAAAAGAAAGCTTGTCACCTAGTATATGGAATCTAATGCTACCATCCTTGATCAAACACTCACTTGGCCTGTCAATAGGTATCGTTCATATCCAATTCTACTTTCATGATCAAAATTTTTGATACTCATAGGGATGTATCTCAATTGTAGAGACTTTTAAGTCTTGCCTGGTTAAGAGACTTTATGCTTCAATGGTTAAACTAAAACACTAATGATTTGTTCATACATACAACTCAATTACAGATTTTAGATCTATTGTAGGTCAATTACCTTTCTGATTAGTATAATCAAGTATACCTTTTCTCCACACTTGTTCTGCTTTGTGATGCTTATCTCACTGTTCATCGGTGTCTGCATAATCTAGCTCTTTCTTCAGCTTGTTGATCAGACCTGAAAGAAGACTTTCTTCTCCTTTAGATTTCCTTTAGCATCTTCCCTCTTCTCTCTTGTTCACCCCACACAATTCATAATGAATTGGGTTTGTCTCTTATAGACATTCTTTCCTCTTTTCTTGGCTTTCTTGGTCTTGGCATGTTCAACAATATTTTCCAATAGATTTAAACCAAATCTCTAGTCTGATCTCATAGAAATCTTCTTTCCAAATGGAAAAAGTAGCTTTAAATCAATTACTTATCTCCAGCTTTATCTGGATGATTAAAACAATGATAAGGATCAGTTAACTCTATATATAGCTCTTGATAGCTAAGCATTTTGTCATTTTCTGAACTCTTTGTTCTGTCGGTCAGCACTTCAGTTAGTCATCAGTGATAACTAATTGTTATGTTGGTGTGACTTCAGTTGTCTTCGGGATCTCCGTCCATCGGGAAACATTGTATTTATTTTCCATCAATTTACTATGTGTTTTGCTCGTTGGGCAACACTGTAACTCTACTCGTCGGTAATGTTGTGTATTTTCTCGTTGGGTAACACTGTGACTTTGTTCTTTTACTCTGACCATCGGGTGCACTCTATCAGTTTATGCAGTCACTTTTTGAATACTTGAATTATATGCATTACTGATAGCATAGCCTTGATTCATGAGTTCTTTGAAGTCTTTGGAAGTATCTTCATGACCACACAGATTACATTAAGTTGACATCAATGACAATACAATACATTAACTAATTTAATGCCTCGCATGATCATCAACTTAACATCTTCAAACATTCAATCAATTACATGTCATCAATCTCTCCCTCTGGCATTGATGGCAACACACTACATTATCATACTATACTATTGCTAATACACTATGAAATATATAGTTTCATCAAGCTTTTCTAATGTAACTAATACAAATGCCTGGCTATCAATAAGCTCAAATAGTTTTGATTTGATTCTTGCAGCTTTCCTTCTGTCTGATGTGATGTGTTCTCCTTCTGTGTCAACCTCTCTCCCTTTGACTATTCTCCTCTTTTGATGTTCTTTGTCAGCAATTATCTTCCTTTGTGTGAATTCTCCCTTTCTAATTTCTTCTCTCTCTTTGGATATTGTGGTGGATATGATCTCTCCCTTAGGTGATAATGGATACAATCTCTGTATGGGATAAACTATCTCCCTTAGGTGATAATGGATACAATCTTTGTATGGGATAAACTCTCTCCCTTTTATTTGTATGATAATGAGATAACTCTCTCCCTTTGAAATTAATGCCAAATGTCTTTTCAAACAAGCTTATGATAGTGATGTCAAGTGGATCCTTTCTATCCACAATATATTCCTTGAATTTACCAATCTATTGGTAATATCTATGTTGCTCGGAGTAGATGAATACCTTTCTTTGTATAGATGTATCTTTGAAGTCCATTCTCTACTTGCATCAACATGAATGATATTCTAAAAATATGTAGGTTGATGCAGCTTCCTAGTCATCTTAATGACCAGTAGACAAGGGTTTGACCCCTAGTCTCTTTCTCAAGTATTCAAATGCATCCTTGGGCAGTTGCTTGGTTAAGATATCAGCCAATTGTTCCTTTGATTGCACATATTCAAGTATCACCTCCTTAGCTTGAACTTGTTCTCTTAAATAATGATACTTGATGGCAATATGCTTTGTTTTATAATGCATGACTAGATTCTTGGAAATGTTTATTGCACTTGTATTATCACAGTAGATAATTACTGGTTCTAGAATTTGCATATGCATACCTTCCAATAACTATTTGATCCATGCAATATTTGAGTAGTTTGTAGCAGCAGCAACATACTCTGCCTCTGTAGTAGATTATAAGATGCATCCTTACTTCTTGCTGATCCATGTGACAAGTCTGTCACCCATAAAGAATTCTCCTCTAGTTGTGCTCTTCTAGTCATCAATATTTCCAACCCAATTAGCATCAGTAAAGACCTTAAGTTCAAATTTTCCTTCTCTTCTATACCATAATCCATATTCCTTGATATTCTTCAGATATCTTAGGATTCTTTTCACAGCAGTCATATGTGATTCTCTGGGGCTAGGAGAAAATCTTGCAACAATTCCTACTGCATGTCCAATATCTGGTCTAGTGTGTACAACATACATGAGTTTTCCAATCATAGATCTGTACAAAGTCTAATTTACCTTTGATGACTTGTCCTCCTTTGTTAGTTTGCATCCAGTAGCCATCGGTGTTCTAATTGGTTTGGATTCTTCCATCTTGAATATTTTTAGTACTTCTTTGATGTACTTGGATTGTGTAATGAAAATACCTTCATCTTGTTGCATGATCTATAGACCAAGAAAGAACTTGATCTCTCCAAAC
>MU223133.1:740785-753947 GCA_018584345.1 Thuja plicata | reverse complement strand
CTATTTTGGTTTTGCCTAATTTTGATAAGTTGTTTACCCTTGAATGTGATGCAAGTGGTATAGCTGTTGGGGCAGTATTGAATCAAGAGAATAGGCCAGTGGCCTTTTACAGTGAGAAGTTGAATGATGCCAAGAAGAGTTACTCTTCTTATGACCTAGAGTTATATGCATTGGTGAAAGCTTTGAGGAAATGGAGGCACTATTTGTTGCCCAAGGAATCTGTAGTTTATATTGACAATAAAGCTTTGAGTTTTATCAATTCTCAAGAGAAGTTGAGCAACAAACACCTTAAATGGATGGAATATTTGCAGGCCTATACCTTTACCATCAAACACAAGAAAGGGTAAATGAATAAAGTGGCTGATGCTTTGAGTAGGAGACTCTTGACAGTCCAAGAAGTGCAACTGCAAAGTATAGGCATAGAAAGCTTCAAGGATCTTTATGAAGGTGACGAGGACTTCTCAGAAGCATACAAGGTATGTAAAGACTTCAAGAACCATTTCCATAGTCAATATGCAGAATATACAATTCAAAATGATCTCTTGTTTAGGGAAGGGAAGTTATGTGTTCCAAAGGGATCTATGAGGGAGAATGTTATTCAAGAAAAGCACAATGGCAACTTAAGTGGGCATTTTGGCCTGATTAAGACACTCAAACTAGTGCAAAGGTTCTATTATTAGCCTAGGATGCAGAAGGACATCAAGAAGTATGTGGAGCAATGTTTGGTTTTCCAAAAATCCAAGGGTATATCATCTAATGTAGGTTTGTATCAGCCTTTTCTCATTCCTAATAGGCCTTGGGAATGTATTAGTATGGATTTTATTGTTTGGCTGCCTAGAACTAAGACTGGTCTAGATAGTATATTTGTGGTGGTGGATAGGTTTAGCAAGATAAGTCATTTCATTGCTTGCAAAACCACCCATGATGCCAGTCATATTGCTCATTTTTTCTTTAAAGAAGTGGTAAGGATTCATGGTTTACCCATTAGCATAGTATCTGACAGAGATGTCAAATTTATGGGTCATTTTTGGAAGACCTTGTGGACAAGGTTGGGAACCAATTTGTCACTTGGGTCAGCCTACCATCCCCAAACAGATGGTCAAACTGAAGTGATCAATAGAGTGCTAGGAAATCTACTTAGGTGCTTGACAAAGGAGTATGGAGTGATGTGGGATCAGATGTTACCATAGGCTGAATATGCCTACAATGACAGTGCAAATAGGACAATAGGCAAAAGCCCCTTTGAAATAGTTTATGGGCTGCACCCTAGAGGTGTGTTGGAATTGAGAAACTTGGCAAATACAGAAGGAAGGAGTGTATATGAAGATGATTTTTCTCAATCCATGAAGGAAGTGCATGAGCAAGTAAAGAAGCAGCTCTAAGAGGCTACACAAAAATTAAAAGCAAAAGTTGATGAAGGAAGAAGAGATCTTCAGTTTGTTGTGGGTGATCTTGTGATGGTGCATCTTAACAAGTCTAGATTGCAGAAGGGATTCCCCACCAAAATTCAAATGAGGAGGATTGGTCCTTGCAAGATTCTTGCAAAATATGGGCACAATGCATATAAACTAGACTTGCCATCAGATTTGGCAATGTCTCATATTTTCAATATGCAAGATTTAGTCCAGTACAAAGGACCTACACCAGTAGATGCTGGGTTACAGTCAGATAATAAAGCCATAGTAGCAGATTTTCAGGTTACCCTTGCACCAACACCAATAGAAGTGAAGATTTTGGACTCTTGGGTGAAGAAAAAGACCAGGCAGGGCACATACATGGAGCACCTCATTCAGTGGGTAGGCATGTCAGAGGCTCAGGCTACTTGGGTTGCTGAGAATGAATTCAAGAAACAAGGAATTGATCCTAAGCTCCTATCCCCAGAGGTGACATAATTTTTTAGCCTTGGTAGTATGGTGCAAGAGCACCCTTGAGGAACCAGTAAGTTGGTGGTCTCATGCCATTTTGAGTATGTGGTTGTGTGAAAGACCCTCTTGTAGGGCAATGTAAATACATAAGGTCATGTGAACCAAGAGTGATTAGTATAGGTTTTAGTTTTGCTCTTTGTTATGTGAAAATAGCTCTAATTGGCTCTATTTAATGCACTTTTGGGTGTGTGGTTGTGTGAAAGACCCTCTTGTATGGAAATGTAAATGCATAAGGTCATGTGGACCAAGAGTGATTAGTATAGGTTTTAGTTTTGCTCTCTGTTATGTGAAAATAGCTCTAATTGGCTCTATTTAATGAATTGTACTTGATGATGTCATCAAATGGAAGGGTGATGTCATGCATGTACTTAGGGTCCTTGGATACCCTGGTGGTCTAGCTAAGGTTAGATAAGTTAGATTGGTGGAAAAACACTTAAAAGTGTAAGTTTGCAAAAGATGTAAAAATGTTGCTATGCAACATTAGCAACTTTTAAAAGTTGCTGACAACATTTTTTGTTGTCTAGAGGGTTTCAAAGTTCAAATTGTTTTTGAACCCACCCAAGGAGGTAAACATGTGTGTTAAACATATATAAGGCAGAAAAACCCTAAATTGGGAGGTGGAGGTCATTTGTACGGATTCTGAACCTTGGAGCCAAGAGCTTTTTATGACAGAATAGTAGATTTAAAGAAATTTTGTGTTTTTGTGTAGTGAATGGATTAGTTTACTGACTGTGAACATTGGAGGCCATTGTTGGGCATGTTGTAAAGATCTTTCAGTAGGTAGTTTGTTTTGTAGTTGTTTTTATTTTGTAGTTTGCAAATTATTTTTGTTTTGGACTGTTTGTTGTCCAGTTTTGAGTGAGGAGCAAAGATGTGGACCTAACTCCACTTCCCACCATTGGTTCTATACGGCCACTTGGGAATGGAGACTAGGTCCATGGATCTTTGAGAATCTGGAAGGAGGAGCTCTGAAGATGCATGCAAGTATTTTTAAGAACTTGCCCTAGGCGAGCTAGATCAAAAGCCCGGTTAGGAAAAGCAAGTAACAGTTAGCTTAAAAGTGTAGGGGGTTGTTTTCATGAGCCAAGAAGGCCATGGATGTATTTTATGGTGTTGTGCAAGTACTCCTAATTGAAGAGAGCTGTCCAAGAAACCATCTTTCAAAGTTTTGAAGCCAAAACCACAAAATAGGCCTAAAAACAAGGAAGAAGCCCTAGTTCAGAAACAAGGTGTACGGACAATGTTGAACCTCAAGACCAAGAAAATCTTGGTGGGTTTTTGCCATACTTAAGAACTGTCAAAACCTTTCAGGGGATTCTTTGAAGAATTTTTGTTTTTTATGAGAGTTCCTAGATTTGAGGAGGCCTAATTGGGAAAAAGGCTACAAGGCCTAAATCCTAGGAAATTGGAACTCGATTGGTACATGACCAGTCTTGATAAGTTGAGATCCTAATTTGGAACCAAGATAGTAGTGAAATGAGGCCCTTGACCTCTTGCAACTAAAACTCATGGATAGGGCTTTGAAGATGAAGATGTGAAGAGTTCTTGCAAAGAACTAGGTGGTGAACCTTAACAAGATAGGTAGTCTCTTGGTTGGAGGGAAAGAATTGAGTCTTTCCAAGTTTTTAGTGGGTGGATTGAGGAAGCCCTAGAGGTTCTTAGAGAGACCTAAGAAGAGTTCAAGAAAAATCAGAAGGTTACCAAGGAGGCTCCCTATCATTTCAGGACAAATGGAGCAATTTTGCATTTTTATGCTTGGTCGCAAAAATGTTACTGTATTACATAGAACACTCTAGGTACCTTCAATTTGGTTCCTGATTGATCAAAAGGAGCATAGAAATGGAGTTTCAGGTGCCTGAGAGGAGTTTCAGAATCCTTAAATAGCTCAAAAGACCAATATAAGCCTCAGAAATTACCATTTTACTATTCATTTTCACTTTTATCCGTAGTAAATTTGAGAGCTCTACAGAGAAGATGGTGGTCCCCGTGAGGAAGCATTGTTTCAAGTTGAGCCATCGACACCAGCGCCTGGCTGACTACCCACCTCTTGTAAGTGCTCGTAAAACTACCTTGTGAAGTTCGCAAATTTTATTTTTACGCATTTTTGTATCTTTTACAACCATTTCAATTTTGGGTCATATATGGGATTTTGGATCGCACCCTGTTAAACCCGTGTCACATCCGGTATTTCCTAGATCGCATCCTATTTTCCCAAATTTTAGAATCACATCCAGGATACTCTTGATCGCATCTTGTTGCTCTTTTTTAGGCTTAGTTTTGGGTCAAAATTTTAGTTTGGTCACACCCTGACAATTTAGGATCGTACCCCACATTCTGGATCGCATCCTAATTTTTTGGGATTGCATCCAATATGCTCAATCACATCCTATTTTTCCTAGATCACATATGGTAAAAGAGATCACATCCTGATTTCTAGAATCCCATCTCATTTTTGGACTTACAAATTTATTCATTCTGAATTGTGTGTCTGTCACGGATCTGTAATCAATTAGCTGATTTATATTTCTGCACTTGTAGCTTAGATAGAATACTGAGTTATCTCATATTTTTCAAAATAGGTAAATTTTGAGGTAATCACCTTTCAAGGAACATATCCAAGACGTGCTCGCGTTGTTTGGATTTTAGACGGCCGATGAGCAGGAGATAGTAGTCTGCTATGGATTATGATCATTGATGGGTTTACCTGATATAGGGGTAAACTAAGGGTTGTTGAGTGCTCTTGCTGAGAGATGGCACTCAGAGCACAACACCTTCCATCTCCCAACTGGGGAGATGACAATTACTCCAAATGATGTATGGTGCATACTTTGTGTTCCCATTATGGGCTGCAAGGTGCGCTTTGAGTCAACATCTGTCATGGTGATTGGTGCAGCTCGCTAATACTTTCAGGATGATACTATTGACTATAGATACTTATCTTGGGATTACATGGTGGATCGTTATGATCAGGTATCTGTATACATGGTAGGCTTGATTGGTGGCATTCTAATGCTAGACAGAGGACAACATGGGTTTATGGTTGGTTGGGTGGACATGCTTGAGTAGATGGTTGTCCAGAGACAAAGATTTGCATGGGGCAGCTGCATTCTAGCCCATATGTACTATGAGCTTCATGAGATCGTGTACCACTATACCCAGAGCATGACTGTGGGTATCCTGATTCTTCAGTTCTGGTCTAGGGAGCATATCCCTATTACACGGCCGATAGTAGATATGTAGTGGGCACCTGAGTTCCCATATGTATATATATATGTAGGTCTTATTCAGCAGCCCCATATAGGCAACGTAGAGTATTGATGTAGACTCTTTGATGATATGATAGAGGTCATATGGTGACCATATTTAGACTGTGAGGAATGGAATTTAGATGCCAGGCAGGTACCATTTTTGTTCCAGAGCTGGTATCTCATTAGACAGACCAGATATATTATAGAGTGGTTCACACACACCCGAGTCCTCAGACAGTACGGCCATCGATAGGGTAGGACACGAGATATTACCATATATGCACAGATCCAAGATGAGACACCACTATGGGGTGTCTAGCTTAGGTATGAGACAGCTCATGAGGAGATCAAATACATGGTTAGAGTAGACTAGGACCTTCGCCTTGATGTTTTTGATGTAGGTGTTTCTGATGGGTATGCCACAGAGATGCTTCAATATTTATTTCCACATTTCACAATGTCAGAGGAGCCCATTCCTTGCATCGAGGAGTTGATTGATTATGATCTAGATGAGCGTCCTACCAGAGGGAGGGGAGGAGTATAGAGAGATAGGGATGGAGGATGACATGGAGGGAGGGATGGGAGATGGCCTCCTCCAGATGATGGCGATGATGGGGGAGATGACAGGGGTGGAGGTGTTGTGGGTTGCCATGCAGAGGTTTCCAGTGGTAGCAAAGAGGGTCAGCACACCCGATTTAGATTTGTTTCTCCTAGGATAGATCCAGGGCCATTATTGATAGGAGAGCAGCAGAGGCAGAGGCAGCAATAGTAGAGACAGTCTGATCGGTCACATGATAGATCTTTAGGAAAAGATACCGACAGGGATTTAGGCAGGGACAGAGATCCCTTATCTTAGTGCGAGCATGAGCAAGAGTAGCTTAGGGCACAGATTACTACTTTAGAGGCTAGATTCAGTGTTTTAGATGCATTGCTAGCTAATAGGGATAGACAAATAGAGAGAATTAGGGAAGATTGGGATAGGCAGGGTGACATTCTCAGAGTAGAGAGAGATGCACAGACTCGGACTGCAGTCCATCAGGCTCAGAGAGCCACATATTATTATGCTCTATACCATGCTGCAATGCCAAAGGAGCAGAGAGTGGTATCTTTTTCATGCCTAGTGCAGCAGTCTAAGGGGGAAATGCCTCCTCCTCCTCTATTTGTACCTCCTCCTCCTCCTCTAGATCAGGGAGAGGGGGGTAGCCAGAGCTGATGTTGTATTTTGTTCACATATGTATTTTGTATATCTAAGTTCATATTGTATATTTGGATCCTTTTGAGATCCTTTTTTTGTACATGACATACATATATATATATATATATATATATATATCTGATTCATTCTTTCCCTCTGATACTCTTTATGTGGATTTGTTCCATGCTTTGATTTGTACCATGTTTTGAGATATATATCTGATGTCATTGATTCTGTTCTTGACATGTTATATGAGATCCATCTGCTTTGATAGATTTATTTTTCACATGTGATTATATCTTGGCCATATGATGACTTACATTTTAGATGATGACATCATTTTATGCATGTTTTGAGTTATTACTAATATAAATATGTTTCAAATGATATTATGTGAATATATGTTTTTGACCTTTTTGTATGCAATGTAGAATGTATGGATGCACTTTAGGATGTAAAAGTAAAAATTCAATACATGGATGCTTTGTTTTTGTATTTTCCTGTTGTTTCTTTTTATGAATGCAAAATGTATGCTATGGATGTGCAACAATATATATATCAGTAATATAGATGGATGTAATTAACTTGGTTTTTAGAAGAAGAAAGATAGAAATCACTTTTGAGCACCAATTCCCAAATGTTTTTATTTCATTCAAAATGCATCATGCAACCTCTAAATGCCGCTATGTGCAGACTCTTAGGACTTGTCATTGATTAGAAAATATTGCAACATTTTTATCATCATTGGGTGCTTTTTAGAAAGGATACCACCTAATAGTACAACCATCACTAATACCCATTGATATTATGACAATGTGAATACTACATTTATAGGAATGTCAAAAATAGACTTAGGCATCAAGGCATAGAAGCCAGGATAAAAAAATAGTCACCTTCCTTTTATTATATCAGAATCTGTCTAAGGCAAGATATTGAACCCGCAATGACCTTGAAAATTCATATCTGTGGGTACATTATGCTTTGTATACCTTAGTGAGAATCTGAGTCAGAAAATAGACAAGGAAATTGTTTCAACCTCACCGTTGTTTACATATAACAAAGATCAAGATATATGCGGCTATCCACTCATGATGGCAGCTCTTACCATAAACATCCAAATTAGGTGAAATTTATAGGATTACTTGGAACAGTCACCATACGCAGAAAACCAAGAAAATGTTATGCCCCCTATCCTTGTGACTCTTTGTCTTTTCGCAGATGTCATGGAGTAACTCGGAAGGTATAACAACATCAATTGAGAATCAATAAAAATTCATAACTTCTTAGATGCCCCTAGTTAAACATCATCAGGACATAAAAGAGATATGATCAATCCAAGACCAAATTGTGTTTAAGTAATAATATTGATTCATTTTTCAAGCATAGTATAGATTCATCAATCAAAAAGTTTGGAATTCAAGCAAATATGGCATCCATTTTCTTGTATACAATCTTGTCATTGTTTGGAATCCAATGTAGGTCTTAGGAACACCATTCATGTTAGTGCAATGTTTGTGTCATCCTTGTTTTGTGAATGTGATAGTGGTAGTGAAAGTATCAAAAAGAATCATATTGTGAGACAAACCATCTATGATGACCTAGTAGATGCAACCTCTTAGACTGGAAAACATGCCCCCAATGCAGAATGACTTGATCCTAAGACAAAAACACAGACAAATCCTAAGCGAGGATAAGATAGTCATTTAGGAAATGAAGTCAGTGTTTTAGCACAGGTGAAATTGTGAAGGCTCAGTATCAGTAGTGCATTGATAGATGGAGTGCTGAACACAAGTGACGCCTGATTGCCAGGTTTTCACCACTTGGCAAGATCTTTTCTTTCTTCTTCTTTTTTGCTACCAAGATGCCTGTTTGACCAGGTTGTCATCGAGGCACTTTTATCTTTTTCAAATTTTTTTCTATATTTGATTTTTTGAATGTTTTGTAGTATCAAAGCGCCTGTTTACTAGGTTGTCACCAAGGATACCCTTTCTTCAAGATCAATTTTTTGAATGTTTTTGGTATTTTCTAAGAACTATTTCACTGTACAGGCTCTGCTAGCTAAACATCAAGTGTAGAACCACTTCAAATGTAGAGTGTTGATAGGATTTGGAATAACATCTCCCTCAAGTGTAGCTAGTTGATAAGCTCGAGGCCCAAAAGTAGCAGTGCTAACATAAGGTCATAACCAATTAGGTTCAAATTTTCTTTCTGCTCTCTGTTAGGCTGGTTCTTAGGATTCTCTTTTAAGATGAGATCCCCCAGTTGAAATTTTCATGGTTTGACCTTTTTATTATAGCCTTGGATATACCTGCTTGGTACACCTTCAGATAGTTGAATGCCTGTTGTCTGCGCTCATCTAGTAGGTCCAAAGAATTCACCCTATCAATGCGGTACTACTCATCAGTAACAAGACCTTGTAAAGATATCCGAAAAGATTGGATTTTAACCTCAATAGGTAGAACTGCCTCAGTGTCATAGACTAGAGGAAATGGCATGGCTCCAGTTGCTGTTCTTATGCTTGTTCTATAGGCCCATAGTGTTGGATTCGGTTGTAGATGCCAATCTCTGCCAGACTTACTTACAGTTCGGTGTAGGATTTTGAGAATATTCTTATTAGATGCCTCAGCCTGTCCATTACCTTGAGGATAATAGATTGAGGAGCAATGTTGAGTGATGTGGAACTGTTCACAAAGGTCATCAATGTCTTGATTTTTAAATTGGCACCCATTATCTGTTACAATTGAAGAGGGTATCCTATATCTATAGATAATATAGTTTAGAATGAACATATCCACCTATTTTCCAGTGGATTTGATTAGCGGCACGACCTTGAACCACTTTTTGAAATACTCAGTGGTCGTAATGATGAATTTGTGTCCATTTGAAGAATTGGGATATATTTGTCCAACCAAGTCAAAGGCCCATTGCTGAAATGGCCAATGTGTAATGAAAGGTATGAGTTCTTTGGCAGGAGGATGGATGAGATTTCCATGTGCCTGACATTTAAGACATATTTTTGAAAACTGAATAGCATCTTTTTCCATGGTAGGCCAGTAATAGCCAACTCTGAGAAGTTTCTTAGCTAATAAAAATTCATTTGAGTGTGATCCACATACACCTTCATGGACTTCTTTTAATGCAAGATCTGACTCTTTAAGTTCTAAACATCTAAGAAGTGTACCATCTAGACCTCATCGATATAAGTTATTAGTTATGAGGACATAATGTGATGTTGTCCTAATCAGGGATCTCTTCTCATTTCTGGATAGATTAGTAGGAATGGTTTGGTCAATGAGATAGGCAATTATATTGGCATACCGGGATTGGTCTGGGGTGTTTAAAGCATAGATTACATGGTATTCATGGGTATCAAAGGCTGGATAGGATAATTCTTCCACCAATAATTCATACCAAAATTGATGTTCCTCCAGTTGTAACATGGACGCCAATGTAGCCATGGCATCTGCAGCCTTATTTTTTGTTCTGGGTCCTTTAAATCATCAACCAGTTTCTTGTAGGGTATCAACTTTTCATCTTTCATCTAGTAATCTCCATTAACCTGATTGATAACAAGCTGGGAGTCACCATATACGTGTAACTCTACAATTTTCCATTCCATGGAAAGCTTAAGACCATTGACCAGTGCCTCATATTCTGAAATGTTGTTCGTGCATGGGAACATCAATTTGTAAGACTTGGGTATCTTGTAGCCTTGAGGAGTTATGAATAGAAATCCTACCCCAAAGCTTTGTTGTGTGAAAGAACCATTAAAGTACATCTTCCATGGATACTGAGTTAGATGCATAATGGTCTCATTAGGGAATTCAATCTTTAAAGGTTCATCATCCTGAAGTGGTGAATCAACTAGTTGATCTACGAGGACTTGTCCTTTAATAGCCCTCCTGTCTACATACTCAATCTCAAATTCACTTATAATGAGGACCCATTTTGCTAAGCATCTTGTTAATGTTGTTTTGCTTAAAAGGTACTTTAGAGGATCAATCTTAGCAATGATCCTTACTGTATGTGAGAGCATGTAGTGTCTTAATTTTTGTGATGCGAAGACAACTGCTAAGCATGCTTTCTCAATAATGCTATAATTGAGCTCATAGGAGACTAGTGTTCTACTAATATAGTAGATAGCTCTTTCTTTGTTTGTTTCATCCTCTTGTGCTAGCAATACTCTTATTGATGTAGTTGTAGCTGAAATGTAGAGAAGTAATGGCTTTCCATGAATATGCACCATAAGAATAGGAGTAGCTAGGTACTATTTTAGTTCTCTGAAGTTTGCTTCACAATATTAATCCCATTTAAATGTAACCCCTTTATGTAGTAATTTGGTAAAGGGTTTTTCTCAGTCAAAAATTTGTGACATGAACCTCCTAATTGATTGGAGTCTCCCTTGTAATCTCCTCATTTGACTGATGTTGCTTAGAGGAGTCATCTCTAGAATAGATTTCACCTTTGCGGGATCTACCTCAATTCCCTTTGCTGAAACTATAAACCCTAAGAGTTTTCCTGATTGGATGCCAAAGGTACACTTCTTTGGATTGAGCCTGAGTTAGAATTGCTCCATTCAATCCAAGATTTGTCTCAAGTCAGCAATGTGAGTGTTCCTTTCTTTAGATTTGGCTAAGGTGTCATCCACGTAATCTTCCATGTTTTTATGCATCATATCATGGAATATAGTAGTCATTTCTCTTTGATTTTTTGCATCAGTATTCTTTAACCCAAATGGCATGATGTTCTAGCAAAAGGTGCCCATGCGCATGTAAATGCATTTTTCTCTTGATCCTCAGGAGCAATTTTGATTTGATTATAGCCTGAGAATCCATCCATTAATGAATACATCTGGTAGCCTGCTGTGAGGTCTATGATCATGTCAATATTAGGTAGTGGGAAGTCATCTTTCAGACATGCTTTTTTTAAGTCTCTCAAGTCCATACAAATCTTGATAGATTTATTAGATTTAGACATGGGGACCACATTGGAGATCCATCCTACGTAGGCAATGACTCTAATAAATTCAGCTTTCAACAATTTCTCTAGCTCTGCTTTTACCAGTAATGCAACATGAGGATGCATCTTTCTAAGTTTTTGTTTCACGGGCTTGAACCCAGGAGCTATAGATAAGTGGTGCATGATTATACTAGGATCTAGTCCAGGCATATCTATATAAGAGCATGCAAAGTTGATCTTCTTTTCTCTTAGGAACTCTATAAACTGTGTCTTCTCTTCTTCTGACAAAGATTGTGCAAGGTGGACTATTTGATGATCTTCAATGGTGCCCAAATTTACTGGCTGTGTTGGTTCAATTAGAATTGAAGACCTTTCCTAAAAGTGTTTGGGGAGGATATCAAGAATCTCATCCTTTGGCACCTTTGAGAGGTTTTCACCATTGGATACATCTTTTTTTTTTACTATTTTAGGATCTGACACTACCACAATGTGGTTTTCACCGTCAGTCCCCTTTTTCTTTTTATATTTTAGTTTTTGATAGAGAAACCTGATATCCTCCTATGACATGTTCTTGCTCCTTGCATTGGTGGAAGAAGGGTAAGGTTCACAAGCATTGAGATAGCAAGCTAGGGTGTAGTCATTGGGAAAGTTGAGGATAGGCATAGGATCTGTATGAGTCCAATCAATTAGATCTGGGTGTATCAAAGACAAGGAATCAGACTCTAGGAAGGATAGCATGGTGTTAGCATCAAGACCATTAAACAACATGACATGTTCCGTTAAGTTAATTTCTTTAATGTTTAGATCAGTAAGAGTTAGATCATTATAAAAAGGGTCATTGTTAGTCATATGTGGATCAAAATCTAGAGACTCATTAGTAGAAATATCATCTTCATCTCTCCATAAAAGGAGGCTTCTTTCTTGTAGCCTTAGAACTTCTTCTAGACTTAGAAAAGAACCAGTCTCTCCATCCTTGATAGGGAGAAAGAATTCTTCTTCTGCTTCAGGATTATCAGTGTTGTTGGGAGTACTGTTAGACTGTTCATGAGGAGCTGAGGGAGCCTCAAACATGTGAATTGTATCTATTCCAATATATTTAGTGGAGATAGATAGCTCATACCATTTATAATCATGAGATTCAATGACCTCATCATCAGATCTGTTTAAGTATTCAGCAATAGATATTTGGTGTACACGGTTAGCTACCTGTGGAGCAAATTGTGGTAGATCAAGAATATGTGAAACTGTGACCAATTTCCCCTAGTTAGGATGTAAATCATGTCATTGGGGTGTGCTTTATGTAGCTATTTCTATCAAGGGTATTTCTGAATCATCTATTGTTGGGTCTCCTACCTCTTGAATGGGAGGTTGTGCTAACAAAGGGGTGCGAAGATCTTGTGGTACCTCAAAGCTTGGTACATAGTGCTCTCCTTGATAGTTGGGATTCTTTGTGCTTGTTGGAAATATTCAGGACTAACAGAGTTACTGAGAGGGGAGGGGTGAATCATTAACTCTTAAAACTTTTATTATATTTCTGCACTTGTATCTACTTAACCATTCATTCATCTAATCTACTGCAAACATGAAAATGTAATCATTCATAACACATAACACAAAGATTGGTAACCCAGAAACCTTCCAAATAGAAAGTAAAACTGGGGTGGGGATGGTACCCACAAAACTTTGGTACTGTAGTATAAAGTTGGCTGGTTAAGGCTTACAATGATCACTTCTGATGATCTGCCCTGTTAGAAGCAATTTGGACTGCTAGGTCCACCTTGTTTAGAGGATTTACAAACATACAATGAAGTATGCACTCGGTTAAGAGATTTACA
>MU223133.1:727378-740417 GCA_018584345.1 Thuja plicata | reverse complement strand
ATCCACTACTGTACTCGGCATCGTCATGCACTCGGTAAGAGTAGAGGCTCGGTCCATACTAGTCCCGTAGTGTAGCTTGGAACTCGGTAGCTATGGTGACTCGGTAAATATATTGTTACTCGGTAAACATATTGTCACTCGGTAA
This sequence comes from Thuja plicata, assembly GCA_018584345.1. Lineage (NCBI taxonomy): Eukaryota > Viridiplantae > Streptophyta > Pinopsida > Cupressales > Cupressaceae > Thuja > Thuja plicata. The sequence goes on along the minus strand of MU223133.1, from coordinate 740,272 downwards.
ACACTGGTGACTCGGTAGAAACTGACTTCTCGGTTATCTTCAGTCTGATGACTCGGTGACTACCATCTGCTCGATAACTGCTGTTCTTCTCATGTGCTCGGTAACTGCCTTACTGCTCGGTTTGAACTGTTTGATCTGTGATCTTTACTGAATGCTCGGTAACTGCTGTAGACTGAGTGATGAGCTCGGTAAGCACTTCAAAACCGAATAAGTGTTTTCACTAAGTGCATTCACTGATGCCAAATGTATCATTATTCCAACATGTGCTAACATGTAATAACCTTTCATATGACCACTACTCTAGTTCATATGTTTCATCACTTCCTTTGTCTGAGGTTGGACTATCTTTTGAAGCAGGTTTGTATGTTTTAGTATTAAAACCTAGTCCTTTTTTGTCTCTAGTATTCTAGAATTCCATGGGTATAGGCTCAATAAGCCCTCTTCTTATGTCATTTAGAGGTCCCTTTCCTTTGTATCCCATCTATTTGAGGAAATCATATCCCTTTCCATACTGTTATGGGGATATCTTTACATGTTTGACCACAGCTTCCACCGGTTTGCCTTTGTAAACCTAGTCCAAGACTGTATGTTCTTCTATGTTATCTAAAGAAGATGTGGATGCCTTTATCATACCATTTTATTTGTTTACTTCTGGCTCCTTGGATGTAGTAGGTGTGAATGTTGAGGAAGGTTTTCTGTAGGATCTTGGTGATACCAGAAGTTCTGTCAATGATGGAGTCAGGTCCAGCTTGTATTCTCCCATACCTGTTTCTTCAAGTTTTAAGGTTTTGCCAAAACTCTTCATAACCATTTCCTTGGTGGTTTTAGGAGAAATCACACCATAGGCTCTTTGTTATGTGGGATCATACTACCTTCTTTGATATTATTACAAGTATAGTTATCATCTGCAGGAATCATCACTTCCACCCCATTATGTGGGAACTTTATACACTACAGGTAAGTGGATGGCACAGCTTTCATTTCGTGAATCTATGGTCTCCCCAATAGGATATTGTAGGCTAGGGGTAGATCCAAAACTTGACATACAACATTCCTCTCAATTGGTCTGACTCTGATAGGTAGAAAAATAATTCCTTTAGAGCATCTTTCTTCCTCATCATAAGCTCTGATGGTTATCTTGCTTTTGGAATCAATTATTTTTCCTGAGAGACCCAGTTTCTTGATCAGATTAAGTGTATAGATATTCAATCCTATGCCTCCATCTATCAATACGTGTCTAACACGGGATTTATGAATGAGGACTTCAATATGAAGGGGTTGATTATGTGGATGTGTCAATGACTTATCATCCTCTTCAGAAAAGTAGAGGTAATGTGGCACTAAGATGTGATTGACCATTGCTTGGAATTTTTCTATATCAATATCCTTTGGGACATTAGCAGCATGTAGAGCTTGTTCTAGGATTTCCCTATGTACTATGGATACCTTGATCAACTCAAAAATGGAAATTTTGTAGAGGTTCGTTGCAATTGGTCTACCAAGTCATACTTTGCTCCAGGAATAGTAACCACGTGTTTTATTGTTGGTTTAGGGATAGTAATGATAGGAACCTTAGACGTTGATGCTTGTTTTGGGGAAGAATTGGGTCCTTTGATCGTGACCTATGCTTGGCTCCGAGTTACTACATTTGAGTGGAATGAAACACCTTTGATTGTGACCACATTAATTGATTCAGTCTTAATGTCTAGCATATTGATCATATTGTCATTATTGGAATAGGTATAGTTTACTTCATTACCTTTCCCTTTAGATGTTTCTCCTTTGTCATAATTAGGAAATGGTTTATTTAATGTTTTATGATCTTCATTGGTAGTGTGTCCGTCCACTTTGATCTTACCTCCTTCAATCAGGTCTTGAATGACATGTTTAAGCTTAAGGCAATTATTAGTCTTGTGCACCTTTTTCTTGTGAAAGACATAGTAGGAGTTATCATCCCACCATTTGGGTTTGACCATTGGTTCCCACGGTTTGGAATCTGGGATCGTGAGAACTTTTTTATCCAATAGTGTTTTTAGAACAGTTTCGAGAGGTTCTCCTAAAGGAGTAAATGTTCTTTGAGGTTTTGAAGTCCATGTCCGACCCTTGCTATTATCATTTTTTTCTTTGGGTATGGGATTCATTACCTTGGCATCCTTTCTCACTTGCATACTATTGATTAGATTGAATACCTCGGGTTTAGGGCCAACATTGGATGCATCAACTATGCCATCATTGACAACATTTTTGTTTTGTTTCCACCATTTAGGCTTGGAGTTGTTAGGTTTATTTTCACTTTGAAGAGTGATCTCCCCCTTTCTAACCATAACTTATTTGATGCGAGGGGCATTTTTAATCATCCTGTCGAAGCTAGGAGAGTCTTGCATTTGTAATGCATAGTTCAATTCTGGTACCAAGTTATTGATAAAGATTTCCATCTTCTCAAATTTGGGGATAGCTCTTGAGTATTGTGCAAAGATTTTCCTCCATCTTTGTTGGAAGTGTGTAAATGATTTTTTGGTCTTTTGTTTAGTATTACATAGGTCCATCATAGTCACATCATGTTAGATGTTATAGGATTAGTGTTGGATAAATTGTTGAATTAGCTCTTCAAAAGTTTTGACCTTAGGGTTTAGTTTTGAGAACCACTCCATGGCATTGCCTCCTAAACTTCTAGGAAATAGTCACATGAGGTAAGTGGGTTCATGCATGTACTCTATGCTAAGAGCCCAAAATTATTGAACATGATCATGTGGATTGGTTTCTCCCGTATAATTTTTGTACTTTGGACCTACTATGTTGGGAGGGAATGGAACCATCGTGATACTCTTGTCAAAAGGGAATGGACAAATGGTGTTCAAAGATTATTTTGTTTTGGGTTTCTCTTTCTCCTGTTTGAGGTTTGTGAGCTTTGTTTGCATCAAAGTGAGTTGCTTGGGGAGAATGGATATAGGAGTTGGTACCTCATTTTTTTTTATTTTCTCCACATCATAATTTGGGGGTAATTTTACGCCCATGGATGCTAGATGGAGGAAGTATTTTTCTTTATCCTCTCCAATTATCTTTTCCATCATCTTTTGGAATTTCCTGCTTTGCTTGAGTTTATTTTAATCCTCTTCAGTGTTTTCCTCTTCACTATCTGACTCAAATAAAGGACGGTCAAACTTGGGTTCTTCTTCTTCGTCGGTATCTTCAGGCTTCTGGTGTTTTCCATTGTTATAGTCCTCAAAAGCCTCACTCCATCTGCAAGTGTTTCTATACATTTGTGGAGAGTCTAGATCAAGTAGGGAACTATGAGATGTTTCTCCTTGAAAGTGTGGTGATTTAGGGGGTACTTTCGATTCTTTAGAGGTGTACTTGTTGTGTCTTGCATTAACCATGAAGTTGTGTCTCAACTTTCATCAACGTTTCCCAAGAGTGTTAGGTAGAGTCTCAAATTGTTCAAGTGAATGTGTCTAGGTGGAAGTATTATTTGAGTTTTGGTGGAAGTAAATGATTCTAGTGTCAGAAGGTTATAATGCCTTGATAGTGAGTTGGGAACCAAGTGTTTGTAAGAAGCGAATAGACCACACATATTGAGATAGATTGCGAGAAACTGATAGGACATGCAAGGTGGATGTTTAAAAAAGTGTTTTTATATAACAATAGAGAGACAAAAAAAGACAATAGGGATAGACTAAAGAGTCAAAAGGGTATCCAAATTAACTGAGGGACTATCTTGCAAATTCCCACTGTCCTAGATGCGAGCTCCCAGATGTGATCCTAGAAATATTGGATGTGAGCTACTAATGACCCTAGATGCAACAATGTGCTGACTAGATGTGAACTAGGATACTAGATGTGATCCTAAATACCAGATACGATACAGGACATACGGGATGCAATTTCTGATGTCTCTGTCAATTTTGATCAGTTTTGAAAAATTTGTCTTGGAAGTGCGTAAAGTTTGTTTGATTACAGTTTGATTTCTGAGACCCGTCGGTGAGTGAAAAATAGAGGTGTCCGAAGGTTTGAATATTGTTTCTTGTTTGAAGGAGTTTATCTTTTTAGCAATTTTTCAGACACATCAAGCAAATGTTGCATTGTTAAAGGAACAGACACACTTTTTGCCCTATTTTCTAGGTGGAGGATGAAAATCCTTGCTCATTGACTTAGGTACACACTCAAATGCTAATCAGAATATAGCCATCACCAGGAACACAATGGCTCTAGTCATTATGTTGTATTAGCCGACTCCAAATGCAAGTGAGGGCATGATATGATGAGTGTCTTGGGGCAATTACTTTTTTCCTTGCACAAGAATTATCACCCTTTCGGGGATGAATCAGGAATTCTTTCAGTTTAAGTGTTGTCTATTATTGGGCAATCCATTTGAAACCATCCCCATAGAATTGTACAAGGCAAAATTGAGGCATATAGCCCTATGAGTACCTGAATATATGTAGTCTTGAAAGAAATATTTAAGTGGCTCCACTCTACATATACCCAAGTATGTTCAAAGAATGATGTTATAATTCTATGAACAAAACTAATTTTGTCTTCTGAGGCTTTGGCCTACGAAGAAGTAATTATTTATAGTGAGTTGGAAGGGTTGGCGTAAAACCTATCCTCACTTGGGTCATTCCCGGGAGATTTTTTTCTCAATCGACAGGCCCTTTACTATTAAATATGCATACAAAGGATTGGCGAGCGTAGGAGGTCTAGATTTCTGATTCTTCTGAAGAAGAAGAGCATACTCTCCTAATCCAAGTCATTTTCTCCCAAAACAAAATCAATCAAACAGTTCATTCCCTCAAGCAATTTTGTGTTTGATTTAAGATTTTCCTATTTAATGAAAATAGGATGCTTGAAAATAGATTTGCCTTGTTCATTTAACCACAATATTTAATGAGTAGCTTGTTCAATTTCTGATTCCCAAAATTAGATAATGTATTTGTTCAATTTTCCCACAATATTAAGTGCTTTGTTTTTGTTCAATTACTAATCCAAAAGAAATTATATGATGTGATTGGCTTGGTTCAGTTAACTCCAAATTCCTCTCAACTCCTAAATTGATGTATGAGTTTCTAATTTTCCTCAAGAGGAAAAGAGCATAGTCCTCTAGTCATTTTATTAGAAGATTAGAAAATGTTTCTTAGTGTTTAAAGCATGTAAATAGAGGTCAAGATGGGGGTTGGGCAACCTGAAAAACCATGTTAGTATCCTTCATTCAACTCTCAAGAAAATCCTTTGATGGCAACCTGCAAACACTCATTAAGCTGTTTAAAAGACCAAAGAAGTCAAGCACACAAACGTTAGTGGTTAGGTAATGAAGTTCATTAGAATTTTCACAAGATGTGATCCAAAAATACAACAAACGACACAGAAACTAGATGCAAATTTCCTTACCATATGTGACTGAATGTTCCCTAGATGCGATCCTAAACTGAAAGCGATCCATGAAATCCCAGATGTGAGCCTCTTTTTCTGCGGTGTGAGGGAGTATCTCGGATGTGAGCTAGAATGATCAGAAATGATTCTGGACCTAAAAACTGGGAAGGTAAATAGGTGAAAATGAGGTCAAAATGAGGCCAAATCTGGAATCAATCCCCATGGTGGGGGCCAGAAATGTGTGTGTTATTTTTGTACCTTTTTAAGAAAGACACAACACTTCAATAGATCATTGCATTAGCAAAAAAGGGGTTAGATGAGCATATAAATCCACTAAAATTGACCTATTACTTTCTAACTAGGAAGAGTATGAAAAACAACATAATAGACCTCAGATTATGCCTCTTTCAGTGACATATACATCCTAGCATGAAATATTTGAGTTGAAATGAGAAAAATATCTAAATAACATGCATTCTAGGTCTAAAAAGCATGAAACTAACAATGCATAAACTTGAAACATGAAATGTGATATGAATCTAGGTTTATTCTAACAGCATAACAATGCAATTTTTAATCTAAGATGAAGGCTTATTTGATCTCAAAAATTCCTTCTATTTATAGAAGAATGAGGAGAGAGAGAGGGGACAAGGTGCATTAATGGAGTTGAAAAACTCATTAATGGTGTGTAAGAGAAATAAATTCCTTGGGCATTCAATAGGCATGGTGGAGACATGGGCTTAAGGAATCTTCATTAATGAGGCATTAATGAGAGCCTTAAAGAAGCATGGGAAGGGTGTAAGGGGTGGCTTGAGAAAGTGGACTTGAGGAAGGAATCTTGAGATTCTTTGACTTTCTCAAGTGGTTGGATTCCTTAATTATTCTGTTATGCCCTACATCCCCGTCCCTACATTTTGTGTGCAAAAGGTTGGGTCCCCCTTTTTTTTCTTTTTTCTATTTTGTTTTTGCTTGCTGCTCTTGCCTTGTCTCTCTTTTGTTTTCCTTCTCTGGGGTTTTCTTCCCCGCTGTCATGTTTTGTTTGGTTGGTTTTCCATCTCTGGGACTCCAGTCTTAGAGGTTGTTCTTTGTCAGGAACTAGACTCTGGACTCCAGGATTCTTCGCCATGATGTTTGAAAGGTGATCGTCGCAGGGAATCATCGGGCTTGGGGTCCGGAGGTTTGCTTGTCCAGGGATTGCCGAAAGGGAATGGATCACCTTTTTTACCATGGGTATAAATAGAATTTATCTGTCACTTTCACATTTACCGTGATTAAAACACTCAAAGTGATTTCAGAGTGATTACAGAGCGATTTGCAGAGAATTAAAGACAATCAGTGCTAAACACTTCCATCCTTTTCAGGTGATTATGAGTGTTTTGTGGTGGCAGGTTGTGATCATTTGGAAGCTATAGCTGTTGTAGAGCTTCCGTGGCGACCTCTTTCCTTCTCCTTTTAGCATTCTCAGGTTGGTGTCCCTTTTCCCACCGGTTTTCCGTTTGTCTGGTGTTCCTTCTCCATCTTGTTTTTGTTTGTTGTCTTTCGGTTCTGTTGTTTCTTTGTTTTTTTCTGGTTTTGCTGCTCGTTGGTGGGTCAGCTCTACCAGAGGGTTGTTTTCCCTCTGTGCAAAAGTGGTTGGCTTGTAGATAGTGTAGAAAGCTGTATATACTTTGTGCCTTGCCTGGTTTCTCATAGATGTTGTTCCGCGGTGTATATATATGTAAGTTTGTATATATTTGTTGTATATCCTCTTGTTTCTTGTGTATATATCCCTTGGCTCTTCATGTATATTTTGTGTATATCCTTCTAGGCAGCTTAGCAAGGTGGTCGAGTTGCTTATGTCACTGGTTTTCTTCCTGTAAGCTCATTTCGGGGCAGAAAACCACCTGTTTGAAACTCAGCCCTCGGCCGGTTTCAAATAGGTGATTTTCTCTCTCCTCCATAAATCAGCTAGACCCTCATTTATGTCCTATGCACATAATTAATTCCATCCAAGTAACCTTCACTTTTCACGCGTTCTGACAGTTGGCTCCGCCGTCATCGCCATAACTCCTATTTAATACCTATGCACGTGGCGCCCACGTGGGCTTGATGATTGGCCTTTTTACACATCCTCACCAATGGTTACTTCTCTGAGCTCTGGGTCCCCTACCATCATCCATCCCATGTCTTTACCAAGTGTGATAAAATTCTCAGACCTGGATGTTCAGTCAAATCTTAAGTTCATATAAGGCGTGTGCTTTTCGGGTTTTCTCTGAATGAAACTAACTTTTCAGGAAAAGAAGGCATCACGGTGATAAGATCTCCGGACCCTGGAGTATTTATTTGTTAATACATCCTGACGGTAACTTTACCTTGCAAGTTTCTGGAGTATGCTTCTAAACATGTCTGAAGCATCTGCATCCTCTCCACCCAGAAGTCCAGAGCTACCTTTCACGACGGCTACCAGGGCGGTAGTAAAATCCAAAATGGAAAAGGCCCTAGAGAAATTGCCCCTAACTATGAAGTTTGTGTGAGAGAATGTTATCATGGGCTCAAAGATTGAGTCCAAAGTTAAACTCATCACCGACACCAATGTCGGGACATGGCCAGAAATGTAGGCCTTAGTAAAAATGATGTACATCCAGTGACAGGTTGGAGATCAGCTGGCTATCAATATCGGGGACTCTGGGATCCTTAAGGTAGCTTTTTTCTCATGCTTTGTACAATCTCCAGAGCTTAGCCTCACGCTGGCCGCCAATTACAACTCTTCTGTTCAGGCTGTTATGCTCGCAGTCACGGAACCAACTGGGTACCCTACTCCTCTAGTATCCCTCGACCCTGACACATTCCAGGCAGGTCTGGGGATCCCTCAATTTTCCAAGGCTTCTATGGTTACAAGGTCAAATGCCTTGGCCCAATTCACATAGTTGGAGGATGCCGCTTGGATATACATAAACGCTCATTGGCTCAAGGTTCCAAAGAGGGACCCTAAGAAGATGAAAATAGAAATTCCTAGGTCCGAGTTCAAAGAGAGCATTCAGATGGGAATGATATCATTGGCCCGGGTCTTTGGGAAGCCCTCTGCCCAAGAATTTTCTAAATGGATGTATTACTTCCTCCTCACCATCTCCACCAAGGGAGGATACTTTGACTGGGCAACTATAATTTCAAACCACATCGACTCCCAGTTCCTCCAACTGACCAGAAAAAATAAATTTTACATGTCTTCTTATGTTTTCTGGGCCCTGGCGCAGCGAAGGCCCCACGCACATGGCCTACTTAGAGACAACATGCTTAGGATCGGTCCGGGACAAAAGGCACCATGGGACCATTTCCCGCAGGTTTAATGGGAGGCCAGCTTCCCTAGTTTTTTCTGGGTAAATGATGCGTTCGTTTACTATCACCTACTCACACCCAGCCGGGACGTAGGATACCACCTATCTACAGAGGCGATAAATTTGGTCCAGAGTTATGGATATTACTACATTCAATTCCAACAGCACACCTATATTAGGGTCACCAGCTTCTTTGAGAAACCCTACTTGTTGCCCAAACACTGTGGGGACAAGATCGTGCTCTTGGAATATTGTAGGCAGATAATGGAGGTGCATGCACTCTTTTCCTTGAAGAAGATACCCAATAATCTATTCCCAATCATCTATGGGAACTAATCATGCAGCTTGGCCGCCGCAAAAGAGGCAGATAACAAGCTAAAAAGCTACAACTTGGAAGAATTTTACCTGGCGCAAAAAAATTTTGATCTGCACGGCAAGGTTGCAGCGGCACTTCCCCGGGCTTTAGAGCCTCATTGCTACCACATGGAGGATTTCTGAGAAGATTTCAGGACAATGTGGAAGTGCGGAGCCGGCACTACGTCAGGATGACAGTAGGCATGATGGAAAGGTTGAAGCTCTGGAAGTTTCTGGAGGACTTCTCAGACGCCAGCCCCACTATCGATCCCCAGTACAAGGCAAAGGGGATTGATACAATGAACCTCCCACCAATAAATTGGGATTCCCAGGAAGGGCCTATAATTGAGGAATTCACCCAAGAGGTGGTCAAGTGAATTCATGCCTACTTCAAAAAGGTGTGCCCCAAAAGTACCCGCCGAGCAGTCCAGCCACCACCAAAATTAACTCCGGGGGCCGGGACTTCTTTGCAGGGAGTGGATAAAGGAAAAGTAATAGACATGACCCCTCCTGCACAAGAAGTCCCCATAAAAGAATAGATAAAGTAGTCAGTGGCAGCCTCCCAAAAGATGAGGGAGAAATTAATAACATGGCTGGCCACTCTAGTACTCATGGCCGGGCCAATACGTCCCCCTTCCTCCCCATCGCTAGCAGCCTTAATGGTGAAGGCAATGGGGGTGGATCCAACAGAAGCAGCAGCAATAAAGGATGCGGGGCCACCCTTGGTTACCCAAAGAAAGAAGAGGCTTAATCAAAAGCCTAAGGCAGAGCCAGGGTTGGGTACGTCCCAGACCCCACAAGTAGAGATCCTCTCTTCCATTTTCCCAGAGCCAGAAAAGGAAACAAAGCCTGTCAAAGTCCCAGCCAGTCCCCCCTTTTAGGAGGAATTTTATGATGTCTTTGCAACTGATGAGTTTGAAAACCTGCAAGGGATACCAGACAAGCAGGGACAGAAGTCCCAGAGGCAAAACCAGAAGCTGCGGAACAAGAGCCTGCACAGGAGCAGGAAAAATAGATAGAGGAAAGGGAGCCAGAGCCAGAGATTGCCTCTGAGGCTCTGAAAATGTAGAGTCTGGGGGTGGACCAACATAGGTAGGGTGAAAAAATGGCATCTGCTGGGGGAATCGGACCTTCGGGAATAACCGTAACCCCAGCCGTCACATTCCAAGCGCCACTCCCAGGAGCGACCTTTGGGCAAGTGATTACCGTGGCCCAAACTTTAAATCTCGGCCCCATGCTCCCCTACTACCAAAGGATATGTCAATAGAAGAAGCCCCGGTGGTAGAGGCCGAGCAACAAGGAGAGCAACACAAAGAAAAAATCCCCGAAGAAGCCCAAAAAAGTCCAGACAAAGCAATAAATATAAAGGACAGGGTTGAGGACATGGATGTTGCTGAGGAAGATATTGCTAATAAAGAAGAAGATGCAGGGAAAGGGGCGGATGAGGCCCGCACTACTAAGGAGGAACAACCACAGGACACTGGGGAAGAACCAAGGGAACAGACTCTGGTAGATAAGCCACCCCTGCCGCCTCAGTGGTTAGTAGAGAGAAAAAAATAAAAGCTCCGTCCACTCCTGGAACTCCTCTCTCCCTGGCCAAAATGATGGCTCAGGTCCAGGCCCCATCGAAGGCCAAGAAAGCCCAAACGGTTCATACCCTTTGAACTGGGCCAGTGGAGAAATAGTTGTCGTTGTGGAAACACCTCCCCCGGGCACAAATGAAGCAACTACAGAGCCTGAAGATTACAGTGTTGCAGAGGTATCACTGGGAAAGAGGGGAAAAAAAAGCGAGGTGGACTTGCTGAAGGAGGCAGCTAGGGAAGTAGAGGCCCATTATGAAAAAGAGGCTCAAAGGCTCAAGACAAAAAAGGCAAAAAACACAAACCTTATGGGGTTGCTTACTGAGCTAGCTTGACCTATCAACGCTGCTCCTACGGAGGCTTCCACCTCTGAGGATCTACCGCAGAGCAACATAGACTCCCTGTGAGTGATAAAGAAGAAGGCCCAGGAAGTCGACGAGTGGGTCGCCCTGCAGATAGGAAACACCCAGTGTTTCCTGGTATCCACCCTCCTATAATTATATGTGGCCCGACAGATTCTACACCAGGCAGAGACTCTTATCAACCTGTGGGAGGGTGATATAAAAAATTATCAAGCATGGAAGGTGGAGCTTGAAGAGCTCCTTGGCCTAGGAGAGGAAATGATTTCTGAGTCCAAAATTTTGGGGGATGAATAATTTGATTTTGTGAGGACCCAGCACTCCAAACTTGACCTCACATTGGAGGTAACAAAGCAACTGGTGGGGACTCTACACGAGAAAGTTAATGCAGTAAAATATTCTTTCAATTTATACAAATCTTTTGTAACAAAGATTTTCGGGGCTGACCCCCTCAGTACAGATACATACACACCAGAGGATTCAGTTTTGGGGAGTTTTGATAAAATGATGATATCCAGATATCAGTCCCTGGAGGGAATAGATGGTGCCCAAATGACGAGATTAACTTGTATGGTATTTAGTGGCCATGATGCGGCAAAAATGGCTGATGAGTTTAAGGAGAATGTTTTGGACCTGGGAGAACAAATTGAAGTGGCCAAGTACTGAAGGGCCGGCCTGAAAGATGTAGACAAAGATGGCATCTCCCACCTCCTCCAGGATTTCAATGATAATAAACAACCTTGAGCTTTCTCTGGAGGCCAGAGAAAACTCAAATGTTTAGTATTCTTTATTCTTTTGGGAATGTAAGTTCCCGGATCCCAGAGTCTCAGATCCCAAATTTTGTATTCTTTTGAGTGATTCGTGTCCCGGTCCCCGAGGCTGACCGATCACTTTTAGGAGCGGTTAATAAAAGCTATCAGAAGATAGTTGGCTACATCAAAGGGGGTGTCAACTCAACAGTTGGTTTTCTGACAGGATGATCTTCTCAAGGTGCCATTTAGAGGTACACCTGGCACATTGGAGACAGGGCACCACACTTCCCATTTATGAGGCATGTAGCCTCAATCCCTGAGGATCCAACTTTCTTCCTTCCTCTTCCTGGCTCTCTTCTCGAGGCTGATTCTTCTACTGTATATTCTTGTCTCATTCTTCTGGTGTGTCAGGCCTATTCTATCTCAAGGTCTTTTGTAGGGTGGCGTAGGTAGTACCGGCCCCCAGATATTGTATTTTATTGAAACATGATGTAAAATAGGGTTAGGGTTAGGGTTAGAAGAAATTGTATAAATAGCCAGACCAGCCCATTTCCAAGGGTCGACAAAATGAGAAAGAAAGAATCCAAGAGAGTATGCAAAGGAAAAGATTTTACCAAAATACTGAGAGAGAGAGAGAGAGAGATTTCTTCAATTGATCAACCAATATTTTACCAAAATGCTCCAAGAACCATGACAAGAACACAAGGATTTGAAAGGGGAAAGCAAAAAAAACCCCTTGTGAACAATATGAATATGGCTCAAAGCCTAAAGAATGAGAGTAATAATCTCATTACAATATTACAAAAATTATAATGAGAGAAGAGAGAAGAAATCCAACTTAGAATCCCTATGAGAACCCTAGAACCTTAACTTGTGTGTGAGAGCCATCTCTTAAGTAGAGATGAGTGGAGGAGTTTGCATGTAAGTCCCATACTCTATGTGTGCCACATTCACATTTGGTGTGTGCCATGTGTAGGAATCCTCTTAAGGAGGAATATCTAAATTTCCTTATTAAAGGAATTACAAATATAAGACATGATTTTGGTATATCTTTTAATTACATACATACCAAGGAAAGATTAATTCTAACATCCCCCTTTAATCTTTACTTGGGGAGATGAGATCAATAGGTATGACACCCAAATGTTTACAATGATTTTGAGATGTT
>MU223133.1:713451-725073 GCA_018584345.1 Thuja plicata | reverse complement strand
AGAATAAAATACAAATATATATGGAAATAACAGAGATGAGCCTGCACCAAATGTTAGAGAAATAGATTGAAATCTGAAAAACAAAAATGAAGATAAAGCCTACGGATTGTTAGAGAGAAAAAAAATTTGAAATCCCTTGTGGTTTCTCGATAGAGGGATTGATTAGTACTTTAAAAAGAACTTGAAATAGATATGAATAGACTTAGATTTTCAAAAATAATGAAGAAAATCCCTGCAAACAAGAGTTAGATCAACAAAAAACTGATTTCTTCTCCTCAATGGAGATATCTTTCACCTATTCCTGCATGCACACTCAAAACAAGGATTAAACCAGCTCTGATACCATGTTAGATTTATAAAGAAAATAATGAAAATGAGAAGGAAAGAATCCAAGAGAGTATGTAAAGGAAAAGATTTTACCAAAATACTGAGAGAGAGAGAGAGAGAGATTTCTTCAATTGATCAACCAATAGTTTACCAAAATGCTCCAAGAACCATGACAAGAACACAAGGATTTGAAAGGGGAAAGCAAGAAAAACTCCTTGTGAACAATATGAATATGGCTCAAAGCCTAAAGAATGAGAGCAATAAGCTCATTACAATATTACAAGAACTATAATCAAAGAAGAGAGAAGAAATCCAACTTAGAATCCCTATGAGAACCCTAGAACCTTAACTTGTGTGTGAGAGCCATCTCTTAAGTAGAGATGAGTGGAGGAGTTTGCATGTAACTCCCATACTCTATGTGTGCCACATTCACATTTGGTGTGTGCCATGTGTAGGCATCCTCTTAAGGAGGAATATCTAAATTTCCTTATTAAAGGAATTACAAATATAAGACATGACCTTGGTATATCTTTTAATTACATACATACCAAGGAAAGATTAATTCTAATACTTTTGTAGGGTGGCGCAGGTAGTACCGGCCCCCAAATATTGTATTTTATCGAAACATGATGTAAAATAGGGTTAGGGTTAGGGTTAGAAGAAATTGTATAAATAGCCAAACCGGCCCATTTCCAAGGGTCGGCAAAATTGATGATTTTGTTGTCCACAGTAATAGAAAAGTGATTTCTCATTCTAGTTATAGAGCTCAATGCTCCATTGTTCTATTTTCTTTAGTTAGACGCTCCCCTGGAGCCACCATTGTATCACGCACCAGTGCTTGCTAGAAAAGACATTAATGAAGAAGGGAGAATTCTTTTCAATGATGTTGTTGGCATTCATGCTTCTGAGTTAATGGTATTTTATGTTTCATGTTCTTTATGTCTTCTACTCTGATATGTCAAATAGATCAACGACCTCTTTTCCCTCGCTACTGATAAAGTACTAGCTGATGGTTGTGTATTTCTTCGGTATTTAGTGTAGTATATCAGAGTATTATTGATGTCCTGAATGTTCAAACATGACTATAGTTAGATAAAGTGTTTCTAACCCTGCAGGATCTTTTTCATTTTATTTTCTAAGTGTAGAATGCTAGGGGAAACCTTACCTTATTAAATCTCCAGAGAAAATGAGTTGAAGAAACCAGCTATCCCCCTCGACAACAGTCACTTCTCCCAACTGATCCCCGCACCGTCGTGACCTAACACTTAGGTGCTTGAAGGCCTGGGAAATCTAACTTCCCTGGATAACCTTTGCAGGTGGAGTTGGTCGGTACCTCCAGTACCCGGTGACAACTTATGATTGTTGGCAGACCCGGTCAGCAAAACCCCGTCAACACATTCCTTAATGGAATGTGACAACATTAGGAGCTAGGTTAGGATAGAATTAGGATTAGAATTAGATTAGTATGGGGGGAATAGGTTGGGATGGGTTAGAACCCAGGGTAAAAGTGGTTGAGATAGGTTAGGTTGGGGTTTAGGGGAATATAAATGAAATAAATTATTTGTCATAATTCATTTAAATATATAGGATTTAATTATTTAAGCATTTTATTTCTTTTTAATAATTAAGGGGACTACAGCCATTTTAATTAAATTAATTAGGCTAGGGGAATGGGTTCATTTGCAAGTGAGCAATTGATTTAGGGTTTATTTAATTCCAAGCAAATTAATCATTTTAGCCATGTATTTAGTTGATTTTGATTTTGGCTAAAAGTCAATAATTTAGTGATTTGATCACTTTTAGGAGATTAAATTGATTTCAAAAGAATTATGCCAAGAAGTAACAGGGTCGCTTGAACATAATTGGGGGTATGATCACAATTAGGGAAAATAGGGTCTATAGTCGAAGCAGGCCAAATCTAGGTGGTTACACTAGCAGGTTATCAACTTGATTTTTGTTAAATGGGTTCATAGGTGGAGGAATATGAAAACTGGCCAAGATATCAACAAAAGGATTTGGTTCAAGTGGCTCTTCAAATATTTTTAGACAAACTGGTTCTTCTTTTGAGGAAGATGAAGAGGGGGCTAAATTTTTTGCATCATCAGTATAAGGGTTCTCTTCTTCTTCTTCTTCCTCTTCTTGGGTAACAAAATTCTCACCTAACTCATTTTTAGGGTAGTTAAGAAGGAATATTCCTAAGGCATCTCTTCTTCTATGCATGCAGATTGATGAGTTTGAACTAACTTGGGCTGAAAAGATCAAACTTGAGAACTAACTAAACTAAGTAAAATTGAAGATAACATGAAATAAACTAGAAATTTAACTCATGACTGCAATAGGTCCCTAGCTTGACACCATCCCTAAAAATAGTGCCAAAATGCTTGACTCCCCAAATGGACCAATAACTAGGTTGTGAAACTCAACACAGGGATTAGACATCAAAAGTGAGAAACTATATTTCTCATTGTAAAGAATCATTTACTTGTCAACCCGGGGTGTGTGAACTTGAAATAGGTTTGCAATGTATATTCACTAAGTTCCTACCAAATTCATGCTAACCTACAACTTTAAGGAAACAAATTTTGAAAGGTAAATGTTGGAATTGAACTTAATTCAAGTGCTTAAAATGGAATTCAAAATGAAAATTAACTTATACAAACTACTACTACAAAGTTAAGGATGTGCAGACACATGAACTAATCTATCTACCTTTGGTTGTAGGAATAGTTGCATGAAATCACTTCTAGTGGTTGTAGGAACAAATAAACTCCCAAACTTGAAAATGAAACTGAGAGAAACCGTTGCTAAAACCAAAAGAAATTACTCACCAAGTGGGTCCCCTTGAGTGATTACTTAGATCTTCATTACACACTTATAAACTCAAAACATAACTTCTTTATTCATACTTGCAATAGGTATTGATTACAAGTCATTGTTGAAAACAACTAAACTGTATTGAAAACTAAGATACTAGTACATGAAGTATCAATCTATATCTAAGCTAGCTTCCGAGGAATTTTAGCCTCTTATTTATAATAGAAAACTCACTAACTAACTAACCACTAAAAGATCAATGTTGAACAAATGGGTGGATCAAAATTATTGTAGCACTAGAAAGGAGGAGGAAACTATCCACAAAATGAGGAACAACAGATTTGTTCAATATAAAGAGTAGATATAGCTTCCACTATCTCCTAGATTGATTTCACATTAATAGAAACCATCTAACTTGCTCCACATGAGTTGTGACCAGTTCAACAGTAGACTTCTTCAAATGTTGATCCCTACTAAGCTACATGGACTTGGTCTTCAAAGGCATGACTTGCTTAAGCGTCATTTTTTTATCACTGCTTCCTTCAATCTCTTTGTATCATAAATATTAAAAGGCACAACACATGTAGGACATAGATATTCATTCATTACTAGATTATCCATTCATTAATCCATAATTAAACTTTTGTGTGTGTGTGTGAACCAAAAAAGACTTTTTTCTTCCCATAACAGAGATATAGAATTATAAGTTCAATGTCCATGAGTTTAAGTTCATCAGACTGTCCTAAAGCAACTAAGAATCATAGTTTAAATGAACAAACTACCAAGACCACCTAGCAACAAGACATACAAAACATGACAAAGTGATATAATATCTAAGCCAATACTTGGGCTCATCTATGGCTATAGAGGTTATCTTCAATTATTGACTTTTAGTTCATGAAGGAGATGATCTATTTTGACAAATCAAAGTGTTATGTTTTTGGTAAAGAAGTCAATCTAGCATGCTAAAGCTAAGTTTAAATAGATGTTCAGTATAGAATATGGTTGAGTGCGAGGGGATTCAAATACATAAGGTTGTAACTTTGGATAATATTGTATATTCTCTATACAAGTCGGTGAGAAATGAGAAAATTGGTTAGTTCAAAAAGGCTTTGATATTTTTCTCTCTAGATACATTTAATTAATTAATTTTATATCCTCTCTTAGGTCTAAGTTACAATATAAATATTAAGTGAAAATATATTAAGATTAGATGTGTTATTCACCTTGGAAACCATTTGCATCTAGGGTAACATTCATTTTTTAAAGATGGTATATTACATATGTTTCAAAAAATCATACAATTGACAAAGTGGGATGAACATGTATTTAATCATTATTTTTTATTATTTAAAAAAGGTGGTTGCAAAGTATATTGAATGAGGATGTTACATAGAAAATTTTGAATTCCTAGTTACAAAACATCTTTCATTATTAGAGGTGTGTGTATGCATAACTAGTGTTATTTTGTCTTTCCTAGGGATTCGTATAGCCAATTTCAATGATGAAGATAACATTGTAACCACCCTAATTTGGTCTGCTCTGACTATGGACCCTATTTTCCCTAAGTGTGATCATACCCTTAGTTATGTCCAGACAACTCTTCAATCGGTTGGCATAATTCATTCAAATCAGATTTAATTTCCTAAGTGATTTAATCACTCAATTTTATTAATCATCTTAGCCAATCAAATCAGATCAATTCAAATCAAAAAATTGCCAAGGTAATTAATTTAAAAGGAATTAAATAAATCCCTATCACTTGCAAAAGATCCTATCCCCGAGCCTAAATTAATCTAATTAATTGGCTATAGTCCTATTGATTATTAAAAAGCAATTAAAAGCTTAATAATTAATTTCCTTATTTTTGAGTGAATATATTAATTATAATTCATTTCATTAATATTCCCCTTTACCCCTAACCTAACCTATCTCAACTACCTTAACCCTAGGTTCAAACCCATCCCAACCTATTCCCCCCTTGCTAAGCCTAATCCTAATCTTAATCCTATCCTAACCCACTTCCTAATGTTGTCACATTCCTAATTTTATGATTAGGAATTCAACCCACTTGAGAAAGTCAACTTTCTCAAGTTTGACTCCCTCTAAGTCCACTATCTCAAGCTTGGACTTACACCCCTCACCATGCCTCTTAATTGCTCTCATTAATGCATCATTAATAGAGATTCCTCAAGCCCATGCCTCATTAATGTCTTTGGCATTAATTCCTCTTACACCTTATTAATGGCTATTACACCTCAATTAATGACCTTTGTCCCCACTCTCTCTCCTCATTTCTTCTATAAATAGGATGAGTTTTTGAGCTCAAATGGCCCTTAATTTTCAGAGTTGAAAGCATTGTTATGTTGTTTAGATTAATTGTGAATTCATATTGCATCTTAGATTTGATATTATGCATTGTTATTATCTTCATTTTTAGAGCTAATATGCATGTTTCTTGATCATTTAGATTAGTTTTTACCCAAATCTTTCATTCTTAGGTTGTATATGTCACTGATTTGTGCATAATTATGGAATTCTTCAAACTCCTCCTAAATAGGAAGCAATAGATCAATTTTAGTGTTCAGCTTCTACCCCTTTCTTTTTATGCTTTTTCACTAATGTAATGATCTATTGAAGTGTCATATTGCAGATAATAGGTGCACTAATTAACACACATTTATGGCACCCACTATGGGGCTAGATTTCAGATTTTGCCTCATTTCAAGTTCATTTTTCACTAATTTGTCTTCCCAGTTTTCTGGAACAGAGGCATTTTTGGTCATAAAGGATTGCATCTGGGAGAAATCATCACATTGCAGAATCTAGGCTCGCATCCTCTATTTCATAAATCACCTCCTGGAATTCCTGGATCATTTTTGGTACAGGCTCACATAAGGTCATCACTCTGTCGTATCTGGTAACAGAAGCTCGCATCTGGTATATTTCATCGCATTCTAGATTTCTAGGATTGTATCTGGTTAAAAATATTTCATGCTCCATTGCCCAACATCTAACATTTTGATCAGTTGTGGTTTTGATCTTTTGAACAGCCTAAACTAGTGATTGCAAATTATTGTTGGAAAGATGGAAGACTTTGCTAACGTGTGGGTTTTCAGGTTTTTAAAAGTTAATTTACTACTAACCTTGTTGTAAACTTTCCAAATTTAAGACATTTTTCAATCACTTATTAAACCAACCAAATTATTATGCTCTTTTCCTTCAAGGAAAATCAGAATAGTAAACGAACAAACTCAAATCACTAAATTTTGTGGCTCAATGAACAACCACATCGCTTAATTCATTTTGGGATAAGTAATTGAACAAAGCAAAGCACAAAGAACTATGGTCAACTGAATAAACAAACTTTTCTTTCACATGCAATGCTTTCATAATTTAGGAATATTTAAATCAAGCTCAAATAGCTTGAGGGAATGAAAATTTCTTGAAGTGCTTTGGGAGAAAACTACATGGACTAGGAGAGCATGCTCTTCTTCTTTTCAAGAATCAGAAATCTAGAAATCCTACGCTCGCCAATCCTTTGTATGCTTATTAAATAGTAGAGGGACTCCCGGTTAAGGAAAAATATCCTAGGAATGACCCAAGTGAGGACAAGTTTTATGCCAACCCTTCCCACTCACTATAAATAATTGCTTCCTCGTAGGCCAAAGCCTCGGAAGATAGGATTGGTTTTGTTCTCGGAACTTTGACATCATTCCTTGAACATGCTTGGGTATGTGTAGAGCGGAGCCGCTTGAATCTTTCTTGCAAGACTACACATATTTGAGTACTCATAGGGCTATACGCCTCAATTTTTCCTTGTGCAATTCTATGGGAGATAGTTTCAAATGGATTGCCCCATCATAAACAACAAAATTCATAGATGAAACTACCCGATTCATCTCTGAAAGGGTGATAATCCTTGTGCAAGGAAAAAAGTAATTACCCCAAGACACTCGTCATATCATGCCCTCACTTGTGTTTGGAGTCAACTAATATGGCATCATGACTAGAGCCATTACGTGCTTGGTGATGGCCATATTTTGATTAGCATTTGAGTGTGTACCTAAGTTAATAAGAAAGGATTTTTATCCTCTAACCAGAAAATAGGGCATAAGGATGTGTATGTTTCCCTAACAATGCAAATCTTCTTTATGTATCTAAAAGATTGCTAACAAGATAAACTCTTTCAAAACAAGCAACAAAATTCAATCCTTGGAGTACATGTGTTTTACACACACAGGAATGCCTCATAAAGCAATCTTCAATCAAACAAACTTCACGAACTTCCAAAACACATTTTATGAAACTGACAAAGTCTGACAGAAATATCATAAAATTGTATCCTATATTTTCTGGCTCGTATCTGGTATCATAAATCACATTTGGTCAGCACTATGTCGCATTTAGGGAGAAATCTCACATCCTGCATTTAGTAGGTCATCAGAGGCTCGTATCCTGTATTTCATGGCTCGCATCTAGGACAGTGGGCACTTGTAGATTAGTTTCTTAGGAAACCTCAGTGGATTTGGATACCCTTTTGGCTCATTATTTTGTCCCTATTGTCTTTTTTGGTCTCCCTGTTGTTGTGTCAAAACACTTTTTTAAGCATCTACCTTGCATGTCCTGTCATTTTCTTGCAATTAGTCTCAATATGTGTGGTCTATTCACTTTTCAAAACAACTTGATTCCCAGCTCACTATCAGTGCATTCTAACCCTTTGACACTAGAATCATTTACTTCTACCAAAACAAATGACACTTCTACCCAGACACACTCACTTTGACGATTTGAGACACTACCTGAAACTATCGGGAAACTTTGATAAAGTTGTGATGCAACTTCATGGTTAGCACAAGATGTAACAAGTACACTTCTAAAGAATCAGAAGTACTTCCAAGATCAATACACTTTCAGCAAGGAGAAACATCTCAAACTTCCTTGTTCGATTTAGACTCTTCGGCAATGGAAAAACTCACTCACGAATGGAGTGAGGCTTTTGAGGAATATGACAATGGTAAAAACCAAAAGCATGAAGATAGCGATGGTGAAGAAGAACAAAACATTGACCATCCTTTTTTTTATTTAGAAAGTGAGGGAGACATCACTGAAGAAGAATACAATAAACTCAAACAGAGCAAGAAATTCCAAAAAACATTGGAAAATATAATTGGCAAAGATAAAGAGAAATACTTTCTCCATCTAGCATCCACTGGCGTAAAATTATCTAAGGATTATGATGTAGAACAACTAAAAGAAAAGGAGGTGTCAACTCCTATATCTATTCTCGCCAAACAACTAACCTTGATGTAAACTAAGCTTGCAACTCTCAAACATGAGAATGCTAAACCTAAGATGAAATACTCTTTGGACTCCATTTGTCCATTTCCTTTTGACAAGAGTATTAATATGGTTTTGTTTCCTCCCAACATGGCAAGGCCAAAATAAGACAAATATACGGGCGAGACTCATCCCCATGACCATGTGAGAAAGTTTTGTGCTCTGAGCATAGAATACATGCATGAATCGACATACCTCATGCGGCTATTTCTAGGAAGCCTAGGTGGAGACGCCATGGAATGGTTCTCGAAGCTTACACCTAAGGTAAAAAAATTTGAGTATTTAATTCAATGATTTATCCAACATTACTCCTATAATATACATCATGATGTGACTACGATGGATCTATGTAACACTAAACAAAGAACTTGTGAATCCTTTACACACTTTTTACAAAGGTGGAGGAAAATCTTTCCATGGTATTCAAGAGCTATTCCCGAATTTGAGAAAATGGAGATCTTTGTTAACAACTTGATACCATAATTGAACTACACATTGCAAATGCAAGATTCCCCTAGCTTTGACAGGATGATCAAGAACGCCATCTGTATTGAATAATTTATGGTTAAAAAGAGATAAATTACTCTTCAAAGTGAAAACAAATCTACCAACTCCAACAACAAGCCTAAGTGGTGGAAGCAAAACAAAAATGTTGTCAATGATGGAGTAGTAGATGCATCTAATGTTAATCCTAGACCCGAGGTGTTCAATCTAAAAAATAGAATGCAAGCAAGCAAAGATGCCAAGGTAACAACCTCCATACCTAAATAAAACAATGAGAATAGCAAGGGTCAACCATGGACTTCCAAACCGCAAAGAACATTTACTCCTTTGGGAGAGCCTCTCGAGACTATTTTGAAGACACTGTTAGACAACAAAGTTCTCACAATCCCCGATTCCAAACCGTGGGAGCCGAAAGTCAAACCAAGGTGGTGGGAAGACAATTCTTACTGTATTTTTCACAAAAACAAAGGACACAAGACTAACAACTATCTTAAACTCAAGCATGTTATCCAAGACCTTATTTAAGGATGCAAGATCAAAGTGGAAGGACACACCACTAACAAGGACCATATGGAATTTAACAAACCATTTCCTAATTATGAGAAAGGGGAAGCATCTAAAGGAAAAGGCAATGAAGTAAACTACACCTACTCCAATAATGATAATGTGATAAACATGATAGATGTTAAAATGGAATCAATTAATGTGGTCACTATCAAGGGTTTTAAAGACACATCTTCCCAATCAAATGTGGTGACTCAAAGTCAAGCACAAGTCATGATTAAAGGACCCAATTCCTCATCAAAACTAGCAGAAAATTCCAAGGTACCTATTGTTACTATCTCCAAACCAACAATAGGAAAACAAACAGTTACTATTTCTATGGAAAAGTATAACTTGGTGGATCAATTGTGATGAACCTCTGCTAAAATTTTCATTTTTTCTTTACTAAAGATCTCCACAGTGCATAGGGAAATTCTTGAACAAACCCTACATGCAGAAAATTTACCAAAGGACCTTGACGTAGACAAATTTCAAGCTATGGTTAATCACATCTCAGCGCCACATTACCTCTCTTTTTCTGAAGAGGATGATAAATCATTGACACATCCACATAATCAGCCCCTTCATATTGAAGTCCTAATTCATAAATCCCATGTTAGATGCATATTGATAGATGGAGGTGTAGGATTGAATATTTGCACCCTTAATCTAATCAGGAAACTAGGTCTTCCAGAAAAAACCATTGATTCGAGAAGCAAAATCACTATCAAAGCTTATGATGAGGAAGAAAGATCCTCTAAAGGTCTTATTGTTCTACCCATCAAAATTAGACCGGTTGAAAGGAATGTAATATGTCAAGTACTAGATCTACCCTTGGCTTACAACATACTGTTAGGAAGACCTTGGATCCATGAAATGCAAGCAGTACCATCTACCTTCCACCAATGTATCAAATTCCCACATAATGGGGTGGAGGTAACAATTCCTAGAGATGCCAATTATAAATGCAACAATGTTAAAGCAAGTAGTATGGTCCCACATAACAAGGAGGTTCCAAAATAAATTGTACCTGAGACTACTAACGACATGGCGATGAAAATTGTTGGACAGACCTTAAAACTTAAAGAAATATGTATGGGAGAATACAAGTTGGACATGACCCCGTCATTAACAGAACTTCCAGTGTCACCAAGTTCCTATGGAAAACCTTCCTCATCATTCACACCTACTGCATCTCAAACACCATAAATTCACAAAGCAACTGGCATGGTCAAAGCATCTACCACTCCTAAAGATAACACAGAAGAACATGCAGTCTTAGCTTGGCTTAACAAAGGAGAATCAAAGGAAGCTGAGGTAAAACATGTGGAAATATCCCCGAAAAAGTATGGTAAAGGATATGACCTTCTTAAACAAATGGGATATAAAGGAAAAGGACCTTTAGGTGACAAAGGAAAGGGACTTATTGAACCTATAGACATGAACTTCAGGAATGCCAATGATAAAATAGGACTAGTTTTCAATAATAAATATAGAAATCCTACTTCAAGAGATAGTCCAGTCTCTAACAAAGGGAGTGATGAAACAGAAGAAACATAACTAGAACAATGGTCCAATGAGATATTATTACATGTTGGTACAGAGAATCTGGAATATCAAGGAGATCAATATGTGCCAATCTTTTAAGTACCACAAGACTTTTGCATGCCTTTGTTATCACAAACTCCTATTCAAGGGGTAGAAGAAACAATAGAAGATAATCTAGCAGTACCATTGGTCGCAACAACTACTGAAGAAACACCCTGACAAAAGGATTCACATCCTAACTAGGGGTAATTAGTTACAATTTCACATGTCTTAGATTTACCATACTTTGACCTACAAGTGGCTAACTGAGTACATCAGGTGACTATTGCTAACTTCTTGAAAATGTATGATGATGAGGTAACCAACTCACATGATTATGAGTGGTGGTGGAACCCATGTCGGCAAAGTGATTTGAACCATTTCTTGTTCAGGGAAGTAACTATTTTCATATACATTCTTGTCTTTAATAGCTTCTTTATGTTGTCTTGTCAAAGTATTATCACGTATTTCATATGTCTTAATGTTTAATATTTGAAGATTCACATT
>MU223133.1:653476-664778 GCA_018584345.1 Thuja plicata | reverse complement strand
AACAATATAAGGTTAATTCACCGAGTAACAGTAATATATATATTAAAGACATCTAAGGACTTGTGGATTTATTTTTGTGGTAACTGATTCACCCCTCCCCTCTCAGTTACTCCATCCTTATTTCCATCAGGAAAGTTGTCCTTGTTCAACTTTGGTACCTCCCTTTTATACACCTTGATCTTTAGCTCCAAGTACCTTCAAAAATTTTCAAGAGACTAAAGCTCTGATACCGATTGTTAGAATGAATTTAGAATAACTGAGTGGGGGGTTGAATCAGTTATCCATGGGTCTAGATGTTCCCATTAAAACTTTATACCAAATTAAACAACTCAGATCTACTCGGCAGTGATAGCATAAGTCAACAATATAATTATGCAGTTTACTGTTCAGATGAAATAAGCTTGCAAAAACTTAACAGTAAAACACAATATAAACATTCACACAAGTTGACACCAGCATTTAACATGGAAACCCAATTTGGGAAAAACCACCAATAACATGCTGTCAAGTTTTCACTCTTCTGAAGTGATGCCCTGTTAAGAGCCAATGTTGTTAAAGGTTATAAAACACATTGCTAAATGTAACCTGGTTAAAGGATTTAAACACCCTATTAGGAGTGTCCTTGTTAGAGGACTTAGAACATTCCAATCTAAATGTCACCTTGCTCAAAGGATTTATACAATGACTGTTAGTTCAACCTGGTTAAAGGATTTCAACTGATACAATGGTTAGAAATTAATCAGCAGGTTTGATCTAATTCATACAACTTACATTGCAATCCAAATCCAATTCATCTCTAATGCTAATTCACTGAGTGGCCTCCATTCTCATCTCAAACTCTAGATCTACTTGGGAACTCGTCAAACAATCTCTCTCTACTTCTTTGCTCAGCCTTCTTTGCTTAGATCTAGCCAATCAGTCAATCAACCATGCAATCCTATTGCATACTCTACATACATAGCTATTCACACACTTCATGAATAACCCCTTGAGGTTATCATATACCTCTCCATCTAGGTCAGATACATCTTTTTCTGCTTAATCAAGATCGTAGACTTAGGTTAGGTCAGATCCAATGGATCTTTCCATCATTACATTTAATTTATTTCTCCAATACAATTACCAATTAAATCTTTGATCCATGCATAAATTACGGTTACCCGTGCATTTACATAGTGTAGATCAAACATGCTTATCCTTAATTAACTTTACATATCCCAATAAAATCAACTATGTCAGCCAGAGATCTTAAATCTCATCAATCATCAAAATACTATTGCTTGGCTGACACAAAACTTGCTCGCCAATTTTCTGATGCTCGGCACATATAGGAAAATACTCTTGGCACACACTAGTTCTCGGTCGACACAAAACTTGCTCAACATAAATTATTCTCAGAAAACTATCAGTGAAAGATAAACAACATATCACTTTGCCAATGTGCCAAATAAAAAAGTACCCTTTGTAATTCCTCATAACTCAACCATTCCTCTTGGTCTTCTTGTTAAATATCCTCCATCAATAAATAGATATGGTACTTAAATAGATAGCAATAGTCTCACCAGTTAAGGTTTGACATCAATGACAAAACAATAATTGTTTCCATTGTAGCTTTCCAAACAATATTTCCAACAAGATCCAATATCTTACCTTACACAGAATCTGATATAGTAAAAGGAAGGTGACTAATTTTTTATCCTAGCTTCTATGCCTTGATGCCTAAGTCTATTTCCAACATTTCATCCAATAAACATAGTATTCATACTTTCATGATATTAGTGGGTATTAGTGATTGTTGTACTATCAGGTAGTATCTGTTTCAAAGCACCCAATGATGATAAAAATGTTACAATATATGCAAATCAGTGATAGTCCTAAGAGTCTGCATATAGATGCATTTAGCGATTGCATGATTCATTTTACTAAGAAAGAAAATAGCATAAGGGATTTGAGCTCAAAATAAATTCTATTTTTTTATTCATTTCTCCAAGTTAATTACGTCATATTACTGATATCAATGTCATTGCATATCCATAACATACATTTTTCACTCATAAAATGAGATAGAAGAAATATACAAAAACAAAGCATTTATGCATTACATTTATTTCTACATCCTAAGTGCATCCATACATTTTACTTGCATAAGAAAAACTCAAATCATACATTTGCATATTCACATAGTATCATTTGAAACATATTTATATCAGTGATAAATCCAAATGCATAAATGATGTCATCATCTAAACAATCTAACTCATCATGAGACCAAGATAAATCTAATCACATGTACATCAACATCTATCAAAGAAAAGAGAGCTCATGAAACATGTCAGAAACAGAAATAGTTGCATCAGATATATATCTCAAAACATGGTACAAATCAACAATATGGCACAAGTCTACACAAAGAGTATCAGAGTATCAAGATGAATCAGATATACATGTATAAAGTGTCATCATACAAAAGAATGATCTCATAAGGATCCATATATACAATGCAATCTCAACAATATATGTGACAAAGTCAACTCTGACTCCCCCCCCTCTCCTTGATCTGGAGGAGGAGGTGGTACAAATGGAACTGCTAGAGGTGGCATGGCCCCCTCTGACTGTTGTGCTAAACATGAAAATGATACGGCTCTCTACCCCTCTAGCACTATAGCATGATATAAGGCATAATATTAGGTCTCTCTCTGCGCCTGATGTACTGCGGTCTAAGCCTATGTATCTCTCTCTTCTTTGAGCCTCTCTAGCTTTATATCTCTATTAGCAAGCAAGGCATCTGCTACAGTGATCTTGGCATCTGTTGGGGTGAGCCTAGCATCTAATATAGTAATCTTGTCCCTAAGCTTCTCTCACTCCTGCTCACACTGAGATAAGGGATCTCCATCCCTACCAGAACCCCTGCCAGAATCCTTCCCTGAGGGCCTATCCTGTGGCCTATCCTATGGCCTCTACTGCTACTGTTGTTATCTCTATTATCTCTGCTACTCCCCTGTAAGTAAAGGCCTTGGATCTATCTTGGGAGAAACAAATCTGAAATAGGTGTGCCAACCTTCTCGGCTACAACTGGCCACCTCTCCAATGCCACCCATAGCTCCACCACCCCTATCATCTCCACCATCATCCCCATCATCTGGAGGAGGATGTCTACCATCTCATCCTCTGTCCCTACCCCCAACACCCCTATCTCTCTTTTCTCATCCTCTACCTTTGGCAAGGTGATCATCAGGATCATAATCTACAGGGTCCTCAATACGAGGAATGGCCTCCTCTAGAACTGTAAACTGTGGAAATGGATGTTGGAGCATCTTTGTTGCATATCCATCCAAATATCCTGCATCTACAATATTAGGCCAAAGATCCCAATCAACTCTGACCATATCTCTGATCTCTTGGTACATGGTCTCATACCTTAGTTGAGCATCCCACAATGGTGTCTCATCATGAATCTGAGCATATACTGTCAAATCCTAACTCATTTCCTGTCGTCGGCCAAACTCTCTCAAAACACAGGTATGCACAAACCGCTCTATAACATATCGGGTCCTGTTGATCAAGTATCTACTCTAAAATAAAAATGGAACTTGTCTCCCATTAGAGGCCCACTTCTCACAATCCAAGTACGGCCATCATACTATAACTATCATATCAAAAAAAAGACGTCGCTAGTACTCTACCTTGCCCAGATGGGGCTGCTGAACCAAACCTACGTACATATACACATAAGGTTGCTCAGGTTCTCGCTACCTATCTATAATGGGTCATGTCACTAGGATGTGCTCCCAGGCCCAGATCTGTAGAATCAAGATCCCTACAGTCATGCTCTGGGTATACTGATAAACAATCTCATGGAGCTCCCCATACATATGGGTAAGAATATAGCTACCCCACACAAAACTCTTTCTAGAAATCACCATATGCTCAAGCATATCCACCCATCCTAAAATAAATCTATGTTGTCCTCTATCTGGCATCAAGATGCCACCAATCAATCCTGCCAAGTATATAGATAGATGATCATAGTGATCGCACATGTAATCCCATGAAATATGTCTCCGCACAATAGTATCATCTGCAAACAAGCATCAAGCTGCACTAATGGCAACAACAAAAGTCACCTCAAATCATACCTCACGACCTATCATAGGTACTCATAGTATCCACCACATGTCCTCTGGTGTGACTGTCATCTCCTCAGTCAAGAGATGGAAGGTGTTGTACTCTAAGTGTCATCTCTCAGAAAGAGCAGTCAACAACCCTTGACTTACCCCAATATCAGGTAAATCGATCAATGATCATAATCCTACACGAGCCACTACGTCCTGCTCATCATCTGTCAGCTATCAAACCAAGGAAATAACATGCCCCAAATATGTCCCTCGTAATCAACCTATTTTACACAAAGATAGACAAATCAGTGCTCTAACTATAATACAAATGTAGGAACATAATCAGCTAAGTCATTCGAGGTCCGCAGAAAGAAGATGATTCACAGTTGACAAAATTTCTAAGTCTAAAAATGAGATGTGATCCTGGATATACAAGGTGCGATCTCTTTTTCCATATGTGATCCTAAAAAAAAAGGATGCGATGGAGAATGTTGGGTGTGATCCCAAAAATCTTGGATGCAACCCCAAACACGGGGTACAATCCTAAAGGGGAGGGTACGACATAAACCTAATTTTGTATTCTAAACTATAGCAAAATGGGGAAAACTAGATGTGATCCAGGAAATACTAGATGCAATGCAGGATTCTGGGATAGTACAGTGTCATCTGAGAAAAACCAGATGCGACACGGGTTCAGCAGGGTGCGATCTAGAATCCCAGATTCGACCCAAAATTCAAAAGGCTATAAAAACTACCAGAAAGCATGAAAATTAAAATTACAAAATTCACGAGGTAGTTTTACGAGTACTTACTAGAGGTTTGTAGTTGACCAAGCACTGATGTCAATGTCTGAGCTTGAAATGACGCTTCCAGATCGGGACCACCATCTTCTCTGCAGAGCTCTAGAATTTACTATGGGTAAAAGTGAAAATGAATAGTAAAAAGTGATTTTTGAGATATATATTGGCCTTTTGAGCTATTTTAGGGGTTCCAAAAATCCTTTGAGGAAAATGAAAATCCATTTTTGTTCTCTTTTTTATCAATTGCGAACAAAATTGAAGGTACCTAAGGCATTTTACGTAGTACAGTAAAAAAAAATTTGTGACAGCTCCTGAAAATGCAGAATTGTTCCATCTATTCTGAAAATCTATTTTTCAGGTTCTATATCATCAACTCACACATTAATCATCACAATTTTGGCCTGACATCATTTTATCCGTCCCCCACTCACATTTTCATGTAATTAACTTGGTACACGTGTGTTTACTCTTAAACACACCTTCTTTCCTTCATTTCTTCTAAATCCATTCTTTCTTGACCTAACTGTTCCATGCAAGTGATACATTCTTTCAATAAAGGGATTTAATTCTTTTTCCTTCAATTTCATTCTCGACCAGGCATGATTACACTATCACCAATCAAATTCTTTCTCAAAACAACAATAAAATGACTTTGTTATCAAAAAACTAAAGGCATGATGGTTCCTTGACTAAGTCAAAACTGTTGGATTGAAGGCTTCAGTTCTCACAAGCTAGATATCCTATGTCTACTTTTTTCTTGGATTCTTATTAAGCTCCTGCCAGCTTCATAATGACTTTTGGATGACAACCAAGTTCGGAATCAGTATTATCAATCTTTGGATGACAGCCAAGTTCAAAATTGCTATCTTTAAGATCTTTGCTTATTGAACTTTGTTTGATCAAGTTCAAAGTCATTTCTATCAGTTTAGTTCAATCAAGTGTAAGACTGATCTCATCAGGCATTTTGTTTGATCGTGAGCAAAATTTTCAAACTTCCTAAAATGAACATGAAAAACTTTCTTTGAATCAATGTGTTGCTCGCACATCTATTCAAAGAGGGGCAAATGTAACCACCCTAATTTGGTCTACTCTGACTATGAACCCTATTTTCCCTAAGTGTGATCATACCCCCAATTATGTCCAGACAACTTTTCAATCGACTGGCATAATTCATTCAAATCAGATTTAATCTCCTAAGTGATTTAATCACTCAATTTTATTAATCATCTTAGCCAATCAAATCAAATCAATTCAATTCAAATCAAAACATGGCTAAGGTAATAAATTTAAAAGGAATTAAATAAATCCCTATCACTTGCAAAAAATCCTATCCCCTAGCCTAAATTAATCTAATTAATTGGCTATAGTCCTATTGATTATTAAAAAGAAATTAAAAGCTTAAATAATTAATTTCCTTATTTTTGAGTGAATATATTAATTATAATTTATTTCATTAATATGCCCCTTTACCCCTAACCTAACCTATCTCAATTACCCTAACCCTAGGTTCAACCCATCCCAACCTATTCCCAGCTTGCTAAGCCTAATCCTAATCTTAATCCTATCCTAACCCACTTCCTAATGTTGTCACATTCCTAATTTTATGATTAGAAATTCAACCCACTTGAGAAAGTCAACTTTCTCAAGCTTGACTCCCTCTAAGTTCACTTTCTCAAGCTTGGACTTACACCCCTCACCGTGCCTCTTAATTTCTCTATTTAATGCATCATTAATGGAGATTCCTCAAGCTCATGCCTCATTAATGACTTTGGCATTAATGTCTCTTACACCTTATTAATGCCTATTACACCTCCATTAATGACCTTTGTCCCCCCTCTCTCTCCTCATTTCTTCTATAAATAGGATGAGTTTTTGAACTCAAATGGCCCTTAATTTTTAGAGTTGAAAGTATTGTTATATTGTTTAGATTAATTGTGAATTCATATTGCATCTTAGATTTGATATTATGCATTGTTATTATCTTCATTTTTATAGCTAATGTGCATGTTTCTTGATCATTTAGATTAGATTTTACTCAAATCGTCCATTCTTAGGTTGTATATGTCACTGATTTGTGCATAATCTGAGGGCATGATTATGGCATTCTTCAAACTTCTCCTAGATAGGAAGCAATAGAACAGTTTTAGTGTTCAACTTCTACCCCTTTCTTTTTATGCTTTTTCAATAACGTAATGATCTATTAAAGTGTCATGTTGCAGATAATAGGTGCACTAATTAACACAGACTATAACCACCTGAATTTGGTCTGTTGTAACTATAGACCCTATTTTCCCTAAGTGTGATCATACCCTCGATTATGTCCGAGCGACCCTGTTACTGCTTGGCATAATTCTTTAAATAAATTTAATGTCCTAGGTGATTTTTATCACTGATTTATATTAACTATTATAGCCATACAATTCAAATCAATTTCGACCAATCAAATATTATCAAAATCAAATATGGCTATAGTATTTAATTATAAAGGAATTAAATAAATCCTTAAATCAAATACCCACTTGCAAATAACCTATTTCTCCTAGCCTATTTAATTTAATTAAAATGGCTATAGTCCCCTAATTATTAAAAAGCAATTTCAGTGTTTAAATAATTAATTCCTATATTTCTAAATGAATTAAATAAGTTTATTTCATTTATTAATATTCCCCTAAACCCCAACCTAACCTATCTCAACCACTTCTACCCTGGGTTCTAACCCTTCTCAACCCATTCACCTATGCTAATCTGATCCTAATCCTAAATTCTACTCTAACCCACCTCCTAATGTTGTCACATTCCATTAGGGAATACTTAACAACTCGACCCACTTGAGAAAGTCCACTTTCTCAAGCTAGACTTTCTTAAAGTCCATTTTCTCAAGCCACTCTCTTACATCCTCCCTTACCTCTTTAAAGCCTTCATTAATATGAAGACCTTAAGCCTATGTCTCTCCCATGCCTTATTAATGCCTTGGGCATTAAAGGCTCTTACATATTCATTTATGAGTCTTCAAATTCATAAATGAACCTTGTCCCCCCTCTCTCTCTCCCATTCTTCTATAAATAGAATCATGTTTTGAGAGAAAATAAGCCTTCACCTTAGATCAAAAATACATTGTTATGCTGCTAGATTTATCCTAGATTTACATTTCATCTATTATCTTATGCTAGTTCATTGTTTTTATTTCATCTTTTAAAGCTAGATTGCATGCTTTTTCAAATTTTTAGCTTAAATTTGAATCAAATCCTTCATGCTAGAATAGTATTGGTCACTGATTTGTAGCATATTCTAAGGGCTGATATGTTACTAATTACAATGTTTCTAGTTAGAAGGAAATAGGCCAATATTAGTAGTTTTTAACATTTTAACTAACCATTTGAACTAATGCAATGACCTATTGAGTGTTTGTGTTGTTTTCAACAGGTACCCAAATACACACACATTTCTGGCACCCACCGTGGGGCACGATTTTCATTTTAGCCTCATCTTCTAACACTTTTTTGACAATTTGTAGACTCAGGAATCAGACACAGAATCACATATAAAATTGCAGGATCGCATCCCGGATACGCCATCGCACCATGTAATTTTCAGATCGCATCAGGGATTTCCCAAATCGTATCTGGTTTTCAATCACATTTGGTCAACAAGGGCTCATATCTGGAGAATAGGATCGCATCCCGGATACTGCATCACATCTGGTAAGAATTTAGGATCGCATCTGGTTTTGAAGCTTGTCCATTTGATTTATCTAATCCTAACAAGTTTGACAAATTGTGCTTTCTTTGTTTTGTAGCCTAACAAGTGTTTTTAGATACCTTTTGACAAGTTTCATGGAGTTGGATTTGTAAAGTACTAACATGGTTTTCGCAGGTTACCAAACCCCTTCCGTCTTGACTTCTGTTTCCCTATTTTCACAACTTAAAACCATTTCTTCCCACTTGATAAACAACTAGATATTATGCTCTTTTCCTCTTGAGGAAAATCAGAAAATTGGACATTGTCTTATCATTTGTGACGAAATCGGGAGTAACTGAACCACAAACAAAACTGTTTAAATCATTTTGGAAAAGTAATTGAACAACACAAAGCACTAAATATGTGGGCTTAATGAACAAACACATTGTATAATTCTTTTGGATCAGAAATTGAATAAAAACAAACTCACTAAATCTTTGTGGTTAATTGAACAAAAGCAAATTTCCCTTTCAAAGCATCCTATTTTCATTAAAATAGGAACCATTAAATCAAGCTCAACATAGCTTGAGGGAAAGAATTTTGTTTTGAGTGTTTGAGGTGAAAACGACATGGAATAGGAGAGTATGCTCTCCTTCTTTTGAAGAATCAGAAATCTAGAACTCCTAAGCTCGCCAATCTTGGTTACCATTCTTTTAACAGTAGAGGGACTACCGGTTGAGGAAAAAATCTCCTGGGAATGACCCAAGTGAGGATAGGTCTTACGCCGACCCTTCCAACTCACTATAAATAGTTGCTTCCTTGTAGGCCAAAGCCTCGGAAGACAGAACTGGTTTTGTTCTTGGAATTTTGACATCATTCCTTGAACATATCGGGGTATATATAAAGCAGAGCTGCTTGAATCTTGCTTGTGAGACTATATATATTCAGGTACTCATAGGGCTATATGCCTCAGTTTTTCCTTGTGCAATTCTATGGGGGACAGTTTCGAATGGATTGCCCAATAATCTACAGCACATTCAATTGAAAGAATTCTTGATTCATCCCCGAAAGGGTGATAATCTTTGTGCAAGGAAAAAAGTAATTGCCCCAAGACACTTGTCATATCGTGCCCTCACTTGCATTTGGAGTCGGCTAATACAGCATCATGACTGGATCCATTGTGTGCTTGGTGATGGCTATATTCTAATTAGCATTTGAGTGTGTGCCTAAGTCAACGAGCAAACGATTTTCATCCTCCACCTAGAGAATAGGAAAAAGATGTGTGTTTTATCCACCCCTTTAACAATGCAAAACTGTCTGACATGTTAGAAAGATCATTAAAAAGATAAGCTCCTCATAACAATCAATAAATTTCATACCCTGGAGTACAAGCGTCTTTCACGTCTGACAAATACCTCTTGATGCAATTTGGAGACAAACAGATTCACGTTCCTCAACTAACAAGTCCATCATAAGATCGCATCTGGGATTTCCTAAGTCATATCCTGTATTTAGGATCATATCTGGTGCATAGGATCGTATCTGGTCAAGCATATAGTCATATCCAATTTTCTAGGATCATATCTAGGGTTAAGGATCACATCTGGTTCTGTCAGGGGCTCGTATCTGGGAGCTCGCATCCTAGGCAGTGGACATTTCTAGCAGCTTTTTCTAGGAGGTCTCTGTTGTTTTAGGTACCCTTTTTGCTCTTTAGCTGGTCCCTATTGTCTCTTCTAGTCTCCCTGTTGTTATTTTTAAAAAATTTTGAAAATGTCTACCTTGCATGCTCAATCAGTCTTTCACGATCAGTTCAATACGTGTGGTCTACCCATTCTCTATCAAACAACTTGATTCCCAGCTCACTATCAGGGCATTCTAACCCTATGACGCTAGAATCATTTACATCCACCAAGCAAACAAATAGTTACTTCTACCTAGACACACCCACTTGAACGATCTGGAATCCTTGCTAGTACTATTGGGTAACGTTGACAAAGTTGAGAAACAAACTTCATGGTTAACACAAGATGCAACAAGTACACAACTGAAGGATCCAAAGTGCCTCCTAAAACATCACACTTTCAAGGAGAAACTTCTCGCAATTCCCTGTTTAATATTGATTCACCTCAAATGGGTAGCAACACCAATGATTGGAGTAAGGCCTTTGAGGGCTATGACGATGGCAAACAAGCACAATCCATAGGCACGAAAGAGGAAGAAAGACCCAGGTTTGAACATAATCCATTTGGGTTAGATAGTGATGAACAAATCCCTAAAGACGAATACAAGAAGCTAAAACAAAGCAAAAGAATCCACAAACTATTGGAACAAATAATTGGAGATGAAAAGGAAAAATACTTCCTCCATTTAGCATCCACGGGTGTCAAATTATCCAAGGATTATGATGTAAATGATCTCAAAGAAAAGGAGGTACCAAATCCCATATCCATCCTTACTAAATAGCTCAATCAAATGCAAACTGAGCTCACAAATCTCAAACAAGAGAAGGATAAACCAAAAGCAAAATACTCTTTGGACACCATTTGTCCATTTCCTTTTGATAAGAGTATCAAAATGGTTATGTTTCCTCCTAATGTGGCAAGACCAAAATATGACAAGTACACTAGAGAAACTGATCCACATGACCATGTGAGAGAATTTTGTGCTCTTAGCATTGAGTATATGCATGAACCCACTTACCTCATGCGA
>MU223133.1:632574-644053 GCA_018584345.1 Thuja plicata | reverse complement strand
GCTAATCTAATCCTAATCCTAAATTCTACTCTAACCCACCTCCTAATGTTGTCACATTCCATTAGGGAATACTTAACAACTCAACCCACTTGAGAAAGTCCACTTTCTCAAGCTGGACTTTCTTAAAATCCATTTTCTCAAGCCACTCTCTTACATCCTCCCTTGCCTCTTTAAAGCCTTCATTAATATGAAGACCTTAAGCCTATGTCTCTCCCATGCCTTATTAATGCCTTGGGCATTAAAGGCTCTTACATATTCATTTATGAGTCTCCAAATTCATAAATGAACCTTGTCCCCCCTCTCTCTCTCCCATTCTTCTATAAATAGAAGCCTATTTTGAGAGAAAATAAGCCTTCACCTTAGATCAAAAATACATTTTTATGCTGCTAGATTTATCCTAGATTTATATTTTATCTATTATCTTATGCTAGTTCATTGTTTTCATTTCATCTTTTAAAGCTAGATTGCATGCTTTTTCACATTTTTAGCTTAAATTTGAATCAAATCCTTCATACTAGAATAGTATTGGTCACTGATTTGTAGCATATTCTGAGGGCTGATATGTTACTAATTACACTCTTTCTAGTTAGAAGGCAATAGGCCAATATTAGTGGTTTTTAACGTTTTAACTAACCATTTGAACTAATGCAATGACCTATTGAGTGTTTGTGGTGTTTTCAACCGGTACCCAAATACACACACAAACATATTTTTGGTAGAGAATATCATTTTTATATTAGGTTATTTACTAATGTATTTTAGGGTGTTATATATCTTGCATGTAGATTTGGGAGCTTGTTTTGGATCCATGATTTTATGTTTATTTTGGATAACACTTGTAATTTATAGTTTTCAAAATCCTATAAATCAAAAGAACAAGATAGGTGTATTATATTGAATTAAAAGTTAATACATTATTAATTATTGAAATCTTATCAAACACGAAGTGATATATGCTTTTGATTAAAAAGGTAGGGAAGGGCCCTGATCCCAAGAAATAATAAACCCAAGAAAAGGTGAGCCAAATAGGCCTCACAACTATTTCTCAAATAGAGAACCACAATGGGCAATCCTACGATAATGGGCTAAAAACTTGGTAAATCTTGATTTTTGTCTAAAATCGCATATTTTTTAGAAAATATAATGATTTGAGCCTTGAGAAGTCCCATTTTAAGGAATTAATTTAAGAGGACTAGATCAAACCCCCCTTGTATATAGAAACCCTCTATTCTTTAATCATACTTGTAATGGAGTCTCCTTTGCACCTATCAAAATGCTAACAAAATACCACTTTTTTTTACCTCTTGGGGGGTCAAATAAATTGATTTATAGGTTATATTTTGTAAGTATGTATGACTCCTTATTATGTGCTTGCCAAAAATTATAATTTTAAATACATTTAATTTCCTTAAATGTTTAATTTTTATTTCTTTTGAATCTAGGCTTTCATCAAATATTAAGGTCTTTGTTTCACAAATGGAGAAAAATAGGAAAAAAGATATTCTTTTTAATATATATAATCTCTCTCTCTCTCTCTCTCTCTCTCTCTCTCTCTCTCTCATTATTTATATATTATAATATATAATAATATTTATTTTATATTTTATTAATTTATTTATATCTGATATCAGATATGTATCAATACATATCAAATATCGGATACCTATCTGATATCATATTTGCTTAAGTGTTTTCTTTGCCCAGGTGTATGACACCTAGGCCTACTAAAAATTCAACATGAATTTTCACATTTTTGGGAGGATAATAAACAAATTCTTTTTCACATTGCCACTTTTTGGCCCCCCATGATCCTGCACATGGGTGGCTACAAGAAGTTGAGTCCCACTTTTGGGCAAAAAGTGGAAATGTTTTCCCTATTTTTCAAATTTTCTGTCAATTGATGTCAAAATTTGAGGCACTTAGAGATTGAATCTCAAAAAAATAAGTAATAGAAAATGTAGTGCTTGGATTCTACTTTTCAAATATGTAATTTATTTCAATACCCACATTATAGAAATTACGTTTTAGTAGGCATGTTCTTTTGATTTATTAACTTTTTATTTTTAGGTTTTTTTGGAAAATAAATTATATGAGATCTACATACAATTCTCTTGAAGATAAAAAAAGAATTTTGAAAAAATATGAAATTTTTATCAATTTATGGTGTTTGTACACTAAAGGTTTCAAAAATGTACTTCACATATTCCTTAAACATGGGGATCTTAAACATTATACACACATTATACACTGAAAGATCCCCGATCCCGGTGATCTTGGAATTTATTGTATATTACAGAATTTGAATCTTTGTCTAATGTTTGGTATCTTGAAAGGGCCTTGGATGAATTCTGATTTCTTATCTTTTCCTAGTGTTTTCTTTTAGTTTTTGGAGTTTTTTGAAAATAAAGCAATTACATAACAAATGGAAACTAAATAGCATTTAAAAATGTAAACACAATCTGCAATTATTATATTTCTAAATTTTGAAATATAAAAAAAACCCGGTTTATCCAACAATCTGATATATTGATTTCAAGAAAAGCTCAGAACAAGCATGCAATATTGTCCTTGACAAAAATAAATACCAACTATGTGAGAATTCTTGGTGTGTGTGCCCCAAATTTGAATGAACTGCTGTGAAATCTACCAATGCCTCATTGAGTGCTATGTCACCCAAAAATGCTGAAAAGCCTTCCTATAAACCTCATGTGAGCTGCTGGAATGAAAAGTCTAAAGCCAATAAGCTGGCCGCCAAGCTGAAAATGACTCTCTCCAAAAGATGCAATGTTGATCCCAAAACTAGATCGATCACTTCCTCTGATCATACAAATGCAATAAAACACCAATTTGATTACCAATGATTGTTGAGGTTTGCGTCTCAACAGTCAAGACTTGAGGGTTTCGTCCCAAGCCAGCAATTGCCCTCGAGAGCAATTCTACAATTCATAAGTTTCAAAAATGTTCAATAGCTAATGAAAAAATGAGCTTCCATCTCTTTATAAATTCTCTCAAGGCAATTTGAACCCTAAAGGAGAATTACACTTATTACTTTATAATAAAATAATATTTTCCCAATTAAAAGTGTCCATGCTATAGGAAAACAATACTTTGTTAAAAAAATTATAACTCAAGGCACCAAAAGGTCTCCAGATAGTGAAAATATTTTATAATAATTTGAGACCTTTCAAACGAGTTATCACACGAAGGCATCCCTAACCAAATGAAGTAATTATTCCCTTATTACTCCAAAATGGCTATTAAAATAGCCTTTTTATAAATTATTTAATCATTGACTTAGGAAATATTAAAATATTTCCCTTTTTGCCTCTGATAGCCCAAACCAACCAAATAAACATGAGATTGACCATGTCACCTATCTGTGACTGATGCCAACGAGATGGGTCAACTGGCAGTCCCATCCCTGAAATCTAGGGATGCTCCTAGAAACTAGGGAACACACCCTATCATCCTGAAACTAAAACCATGGAATGGTCCCATGATGCCTCACATCTAAACATTGCCACATCCTCCTAAAAAGTAGAGAGACCCCCTAAAATTAAGGAACTACACCCAATTGGCTCCCAAAACTGCCTGTAAAGCCAAGCCCGATCATTGTATGCACTAAATGAGTCCCTATCCATCTTTTCTAGCCTACAAAACTCCAATGATAGGCCAACTCCTGTATCTCTGATGTCCACTCTAGAAAGGGGACATGACAATGCTCCCTTCCCAGAGATTTCTTGTCCACAAGCAATGCAACACTATATCACCACCATCCTAGACATATCATTTATACCGTATGTAGTACTTTGACTGCATCTCCTACTCCACTCTAAGAAAATGTGATGTATCCCTAATGTTGGAAACCATTCATCACCCCCCTTAAGTGCAAGTTCCATCACAAAACTAATGCCTAGATCCCACATCAAGGCATAGTTCACACTGTACAGGATGGAAGTGAAGTAGATCACGTCATCACTGTTGAGTATCCAACCCTGACTACCCTTGTGACCAGGAGTCAGCACAACTGACCATTCTTCTCCTCTGTCATAACTCAGATTAGTAATCAATCCAAATTCAAACCTGTACCAATCCATGAAAGTCACCCCATAATCTACCTCTACCTAGAAAATAAAACTCTCTGACCACTCATACGACTGAAACACTATAACAGGTAATGCAGACTCTAAAAATGCTAAGTAGACCTGGCCAATGCAACCATTAACCCAGCTGGAGTCAAGGAATATATAGTCTCCAATCAATAGGGGTATAGCTACCTGATCCAAATAGAGATGTGAAACCATCAAAGATGACTCAAGCATACCCTCGACCCCTGTCATAGAGACCTCTAGAGTGGCTAAACCACACACGTGAATCATCCCAACACTATGAGAATGGAACCCCTCCTACCACACATTCCATACCAAAAGCCATCCAATCCCTTTAACATAACACAGACCAGCATCAAACACGGTATTAGTAAAGTGGTCCCAATAGTGCCAATCCAAGAAGGATACCCCATAACCTGTCTCCACCCCATAGACAAATCTCTCTACAATCTCATACTTCTGAAGTGTTGGGGCATCTATTTCCATCTTAGGGAAGACTGGATGATACTGACTAGGGTAACCATCAACCCAACTAGAATAAAGAAACATGAAGCCACCCATCAACAATGCTATCACTACCCTTTCATGCACACCACATAGTCATCTTAGGATCAAGCTGAATGCACTAATTATTTCACTC
This sequence comes from Thuja plicata, assembly GCA_018584345.1. Taxonomy (NCBI): domain Eukaryota; kingdom Viridiplantae; phylum Streptophyta; class Pinopsida; order Cupressales; family Cupressaceae; genus Thuja; species Thuja plicata. Next base: position 639,304 of record MU223133.1, on the reverse strand, counting down.
ATCCATGCATAAGTGTATGTATGTTGAAAGTTGATCCCTGAATCATGTATCAAACTAGGATGCATGGCTTTACCCAACTGCTGTACTACTATGATATAAAATCCTAGGTGTGTAGAATGAAGCAACTCGTCAAGGATCCTCCAATCGAATGCACTCCATAGGATGATACCAGGATCCTACAATGGATGGAGGTGCTCCCACAACCAAGGTGATATCATACCGAATCCCTATGAAATAAAGCATCAAATAGGAAAACCCCTAGATCCTAACACAATTTGAACCCACATCCATCTTTCATGAGAAGATATTGATAGTGGAAAGCATCATCAATAGAAAATCTCCTTTCGGTCACTGTAAAACTCCCACCATTGTGATTACCACCCGCAACATCATGCCTGATAATTCCCACCCCATCCCGTAACCATGTCTCTGGATGAAGTCTCTGTGACATAGAGGCGATAACCTCTGCTGGAAACTGAATGACATGATGGTGGATTTTTTGTTGGTCCCACAAACAATCCCACCCAAACTATTGGGTCAAGTCCCTACAGTCAATAACTCTATCCCCTGAAGATGGAAGTGCACTACTGCACCATGGATAGTAGAAATCTAGAGCCAACTCTCACCTGTGTACCACCCAATCATATACTAGTGGACTAAATGAGAAGTGGAGTGTACTCCTCATGGTGAAATCAAGATGGACTCCACTAGGCTCCCTTAATGGCTCTATGGCATAACCCTGTCCAACCAACTCATACCGATGAATCATCTCATCATCACCCAATGGTCTAAATGAAGAGTGATATGCACTCATCACTGTGCAGTCAAGATGAAGTACAACAAGCTCTCTATCAAAATCTTTCCCAATATGCTCACCATCACTCCCACTAATCTCATCGCATGAATCTGGGTATAATTCATACATCTAATCTCCAAATTCCAAACAAGAAGGACCTTTCATAGACCAAAACTGACCACCATGATTCTATTGTGAGATAAACTGGTGTCCATGGTCAACTTTAGGTGGTGTAATAGTATATTTTCTCCCTAGATGAGGGAGCAAATCAACATGAGCACTGTATTTCCACTCCAAGGACACTCTGCTGGTCTCCTATGAAGATGTTGTAGGGATGTTATCAAAAACCATCACACACCTCTCTGGTGAGTCTACAAGTGTCATTGGGAAATCTTGTACTGTAACTGCCTCTAATGACAAATCTTTCACTCCCAGACTATCGATAAGCTCCTCTAACTATAAGTTTGCCTCCTGAAGGGATACCTAGGTATACTCCAATGACTCACTCATCTCCTCAAGCTTGGGTGAGCCCTTCAACTTCCTCCTCCTTCCACATTAGGGCATCATAGAAGATGAAATCCTTCTCTAGAAGATAACTCCGTCAGCCACTAACTCCAAATAATCCTCCTTCAATATCCCCATAGCCTCATGAAGAGCATGGAACTCTGCCATGGAAAATTTGCTACTATCCTTTTCATCAGTCATGAGAGCACTCCAACTAAGCATGGATAACATACGTTGAGTGGCATCAAAGTGCTCAACCAATGTGTCTACCCTCCTGTCATCAACCCTGAGCTATCTAATCAAGCAATGGGGGGTCTAAAAGTGATAATTCTCAAGCATGTGTACTACCTCTGGATCTACACTATGGTAGGAAATTGTATCTAAGTTTGGTACATCTCTGTATGGGGTATCCAGTATACATTCACTAATGCATGCATCCTCATCTATAGTACTACAAATTTGTACCTCTGAGACTACCTCCTCAGTCAATGATGAAAATGTTGCCACCACACTATGCTCACTCTCATCAACTCCCCATGTGTCTACACATACAACTGAATCATGATCTTGGAATTTAGTGCCACTATGAATACATGCTGCTTTGATTTCTCTGGTCTAGTCTAAGAAATCAGACTCATCATAACATGAATTTTCATCGCACAATGCCTCTGAAATACCTGTATTTGGACCACTCTCCTGTGAAAACTCACCAACATCAACCTGACCCTCTGTATTACTTGATGTTCCACCCAAATAAATATTATCTACATGTGTTTCAGTCCTGTTTATAAATTTTTCATGTGCATCGTCATAGGAGATTTCTTGTCCCACTAGGGTTTGCTATGTTTTTTTCATCTTGTTTTCTTTCATTTTCCATTTCTCAATCATCATTGACATGCCAAATTGATATTCACTGAACACCTGGACAAAACTCTTCATTTCTCTAACCAAGCTATTCATTTGTTGATTTCTTTTAATATGTCGATCTTTCTATTTGGCCATTATTGTCTTATCAGCTATCAACTGAAAGCATAAATGTGTACGCTAACAACTACCTAGTTGCTAATATGAATTATCAAAACCTTTTATCAAATACCCAAATGCTAGAATGATCTATCAAAAAAATTTATCAACTACCCAGTTGCTAGAGTGAATTATTATAACTTTTTATGCATTCATCTGTGACAGAATCCCACAAACCCTACAGGCTGGTAGGATGTAGGCTTTGATACCACTGAAAGATCCCCGATCCCGGTGATCTTGGAATTTAATGTTTGGTATCTTGGAAGGGCCTTGGCTGAATTCTGATTTCTTATCTTTTTCTTGTGTTTTCTTTTAGTTTTTGGATTTTTGAAAATAAAGAAATTACATAACAAATGGAAACTAAATAGAATTTAAAAATGTAAACACAATCTGCAATTATTATATTTCTAAATTCTGAAACAACACATACCCGGTTTATCCAGCAATCTGATATATTGATTTCAGGAAAAGCTCAGAACAAGCATACAATATTGTCCTTGACAAAAATAAACACCGGCTATGTGAGAATTCTTGGTGTGTGCCCCAAATCTGAATGAACTATTTTGATACATCTGCCAATGCCTCACTGAGTGATATGTCACCCAACAATGTTGAAAATCCTTCCTGTAAACCCCACGTGAGCTGCTGGAATGAAACGTCTAAAGCCAATAAGCTGGCCACCAAGCTGAAAATGACTCTCTCCAAAAGATGTAATATTGATCCCAAAACCAAATCAATCACTTCCTCTAATCATATAAATGCAATAAAACACCAATCTGATTACCAATGATTGTTGAGGTTTGCGTCTCAACAGTCAAGACTTGAGGGTTTCGACCCAAGCCACCAATTGCCCTCCAGAGAAATTCTATAATTCATAGGCTTCAAAAATGTTCAATAGCTAATGATAAAATGAGCTTCCATCTCTTTATAACTTCTCTCAAGGCAATTCGAACCGTAAAGGAGAATTACACTTAACACTTTATAATAAAATAATATTTTCCCAATTAAAGGTGTCCATGCTATAGGAAAACAATACTTTACTAAAAAAATTATAACTCAAGGCACCAAAAGGTCTCCAGATAGTGAAAATATTTTATAATAATTTGAGACCTTTCAAACGAGCTATCACACAAAGGCATCCCTAACCAAATGAAGAAATTATTCCCTTATTACTCCAAAATGGCTATTAAAATAGCCTTATTATAAATTATTTAATCACTGACTTAGGAAATATTTAAATATTAAAATATTTCCCTTTCTGCCTTTGATGGCCCAAACCAACCAAATAAACATGAGTCTGACCATGTCACCTATTTGTGACTGATGTCGAACGAGGCGGGTCAACTGGCAGTCCCATCCCTAAAATCTAGAGATGCTCCTAGAAACTAGGGAACACACCCTGTCATCCTGAAATTGAAGCCATGGAATGGTCCTGTGATGCCTCACATCTAATGGACATTGCCACATCCTCCTAAAAAGTAGGGAGACCCCCTAAAATCAAGGAACTGTACCCAACTGGCTCCCAAAACTGCCTGTAAGCCAAGCCCGGTCACTGTATGCACTGAATGAGTCCCTATCCATTTCTGCTAGCCTACGAGACTCCAATGATAGGCCAACTCCTCCATCTCTAATTTCCACTCTAGAAAGGGGACATGACATATACTTATTCCAATTCCAAAATTCTCAACCATTCCCCTCTTATATCCCTCTCTTTATCATATAATTAAGATCATTTTTTCCAACTATCATGTATCTATTAAAGGGGAAAATTGGTTTTGCGGGGACCAGAAACCCAATGTCAACAAAAATATGCAAAAATGAATAGAATGCAAAACCATCCAGTAACTATCAACAAAGCAAATGACAACCATCCTACAAAAACCAAAGCAACCTAGCCCTACAGAATAACAATCAGGATCAAAACAAAAGACAAGACCACAAGCTTACAACATATTGACCAGTTTATCATTCTTGTTAATGATGTCCTCATTTATATTCTTTACTTTCCTAATTATGTTGTCAAGAGGGCTCGAACCCTTATTTCTACTATAGAGACTCGTCATCAGACCAGGCATGGTCATCTCATCCACACCAGCCACAACGTCCTCCATAGGAGTCTTGCACCTCTTCTGATTACATGTATCCATTGTCTTCCCTTTCTTAACCATCTTTGTATCGGGTGGTGCAACAATAATGGGTTACACATTTTTGCTAACTTTAACACTTAAATGAATATTTTGGAAAAAAAAAACTTCGCATTCAGACACCTACTGCTACAAAACCATTAGAAATTTGAAGATGATGTAAACTAGTCATTTTTAGAATTTTGTATGTAAATTGTAAACAATTTTTTAAAAAAATTGGAAATTGATTTACATCCATTTTTCCATCTCCTTCAAAAACTAGTTTTTGACAGAAAACAACATTTTTAAGGAGTGACATTCACTTGGTGTTGCATAAATTTTTTTCTAAAAGGGATAAAAAATGACTCTTTTGAATTTAGATTTGTAACACCAATATCTAGTGATTACAATTCGTCTCATTTGATTATGTTGAATATTTTTTTATTGTTTTAAGTTTTGAAGTGACATTAACTATAATTAAGACATAGGTTCACTTGACTATGCATAACTTGTTTTGTATGTATCAAAATTTTATTTTATGTTATTTGTTAGAAATAGGACATCAATACCTAGTGCCTAGATATTTTTAATTAAATTATTTTGCTTAGTTTACTATTTTTCATAAGCATTGAACATAGAAGTAGATATATGGTGAAAAACCTATGTTTAGTAAAACTAAAAATATGAAGTCATAATAAAATCAATATATATTAAAATTATAATCATTGGTAAGATATTTTAGTAGTATCATCCTACATGTGGGTTTGTCAAATGAATTCATTTGATCCCCCAAAAGCTAAGGTCAAAGTGATTTTTTTTCAGCATTTTGACAGGTGTCAAGGATACTCCATTACAGGTATGAATGAGGAGTAGAGATTTTATAACAAATAATTTTTTATCTAAGAGATTCGATCGAACCATTTAAATTAATTCCTTCAAAAGGGACCTCTTAAGCTTAAATCATCATATTTTATTTAAAATGTGTGATTCAAGCAAAAATTAGGATGTTCAAAAATTGTAACCCACTATTGTGGAGTCACCCTACCACTAGCAAGAGGATTTCCCTTAGATATGGCATGGAGATCCTCAACCTACTCATTGATTCTGTGAAGGCCATCACTTGTGTTATCCATGGTAGATTTTCTAACATCCACCACTACATTCAAACTTCCCTGGAGATTGTGGAAATCATTTTCCAGTGCCTTTATGCACTCTTCATGGTCCTCCTTCAAATCCCTGACCCTATTAGCAAGGGATTGTGTATTGGGGAGAATATTGTCAAGACTCTTAGTAGAGGGATTGGCTATATCTTTGAGAGTGTTTTTCTCCTATATAATCCAACTAAATAGAGAAAATTGGTTGTCCTATAAATTCCTCAAATAGGAGTTTGAATTTTTATTCTCAGCAACTTAAGAACCCATCTCCTTAGGGGTAATCCCACTACCATATATGGGCGTGAAAGCATTAACACCCTGATCCTCCATCAGCACACCCAAGTCATCATGGGGGACATTCTTTTGTTTGGTGTTTCTCTTGCTAACATTGACAGATGACGGCCCAAAAATCTTTGATTCTCCCTTAACACTAGACATAGAAACCCTAACCCCACTTTTCCCCTTCACATCATTACTAGGGTCCACTGAGTCAAGTACATAATGGGTGGCTACAAGAAGTTGAGTCCCACTTTTGGGCAAAAAGTGGAAGTGTTTTCCCTATTTTTCAATTTTTTTGTCAATTGATGTCAAAATTTGAGGCACTTAGAGATTGAATCTCAGAATAATCCACTAATAGAAAATGTAGTGCTCGGAGTCTAGTTTTCAAATATGTAATTTATTTGAACACCCACATGGTATAAAATAAATTTCAGTAGGCATGTTTAAAAATCCCTTTTTCAAAATGTCTGTTTCAGGACCATACCCTACATGTGTACGACCACCCTATTTTGAAGTAAATAAATGATTTTTTCTAAATCCTTCTGGGGGAAGGTACCTAACACATCAAAGATTGGCAGAATATTTTTCGTTATTTTTTAATTGAATATTTTTTTTATTAATTTTTGATTGACTATAAAGTACATTTTGAAAACTGTAAGAAGTATGAAAAGAATGAGAACATAAACATGAAGTAATCCAAGAAAATGAAATGCAAGAAGATTTAACCATAAACCAAAAGTGAGATAAAGATATCAAGATCAACCATTAAGCATATGAGAAACTCCAAGAATCCAACAAAGAGCCAAGAGATTTTGGTAAGGGGAAAAGCAAAGAAAAACCCCTTTGTGAAT
>MU223133.1:561152-583047 GCA_018584345.1 Thuja plicata | reverse complement strand
CAACTTACTAAAAATAGCAAGTTTCCATAAATAGCAGCTCTGCACAAGGTAGCCCTTATTGAAAAGAAAACATAAATATTTTTGGGTGATACAAGATTGCCCTTACACCCAGGATGCTCCTGCATCAAGCCTCATCAATTGGGATACTGTTTGCAGGCCAAAAAAGGAAGGAGGCCTCGGCCTTCGTTCTGCTATCTTGTGCAGTCAATCTCTTACTGCCAAGCTCTATTGGCGCTGGTGCTCCAGTCAGTCTCAACTTTGGGCCTGTCTCCTGTCACACAAGTATTTACCTGGCATTGAACCTTCAGATGTTTCCAAGTTTCCTCTTGAGGGAAGAGGCTCTATGGTGTGGAATACCCTCAAGATTGGTGCTCACCTAGTGAAGAGAAGTCTTTTTTGGATCTGTAACAAAGGTACTGAGGCTCTGTTTTGGAGTGATTCCTGGAATGGGCATCCTCCTCTCTTGTCCTCTCATCCACACTTACAACCTCTTTGTGATTTTTTCCTTTCTGCTGGATGGAATAAGGTGGCTCACTATAAGGAGGCTCATAACCTGGGCCTTGTTGTTGGTTACAGATGGAAGAATTCTTCTGATTGGCCGTCGGGTGGTTCTCTAGGCGATCGATTGGAGCTTTCTCAGATCTTGGCTTCTAGGGAGTGCAGCTCTCTGCAGGAACCTGATGTTTATGCTTGGGGAGGTGCTTCTTCTGGAAAGTATTATGTTTCTTCAGGGTACCTTGCACTGACTAAGCAACTGTTTGGCGAGGTGGAGGTTTCTTGGTGGAAGAAAGCTTGGAATAGCTTTTCTTGGCCTAAGTGTAACTTTTTCCTCTAGATTCTGGTTTACAATCGATGTCTTACTTGGGAGAATATTTGCAAGAGAGGCTTCCAGGGGCCCTCCATCTATGTCTTATGCCGCAATAGTGAAAAGACTGTCTCCCACCTTTTTTTCCAGTGCTCCTTTGTCAAGCAGATTTGGCACTTCTGGTGGAGTGTGTGGGGATACTCGCACTGGCATGTTTCTTCCTTGTCTGAGTTTTGGGACCGTCTAGGCCATCCCCCTTCCAAGACCTCTTTTCTTCAGGTTGCTTGGACTATTGGCCCTTCCTTTATTTTATGGCATGTTTGGTTTGAGAGAAATAGGAGGATCTTTCATGAGGTACAGCTGGGGATCAGGCACCTGTGGGGGAAAATTGTTCATTCTCTTCATGAAACACTCCTGGCAAAATGTGACTTTTATGGAGGTTTGGACCCTAGAGATGCTGGTATTTACTCACGCCTTTCCTTTCCTCTTCAGGGCGGTACCCTCTCTCTGCCCCACAAATGCGTTGGGAATAGAGCCAGGCAGCGCTCTCAATGTGTTAATTATGAGGGGCATTGGACTCCTCCCCAGTCTGGAGTTCTTAAAATCAACACTGATGGTTCTTCTCGGGGAAATCTTGGACCGGCTGGCATTGGGGGAGTTGGGCATGATAGTTGTGGTGATGTTCAGTTTATTTTCTCTATCTACAAGGGTTACCATACAAATAACCTCATGGAAGCCCTTGCTATCTTGGTTGCAGTGGAACAGTGTTGTCAACGTGGATGGAGAAGAATTACCTATGAGACAGACTCACAGGTGGTCGTGAATTTATTGAATACATGGAACCTTGTGGATGTGGATTGGCATTTGGCTATGGTTATTCAACAGATCATTTAGTTATGCAATTCTCTAGAATCTGTGTCTTTTATGCATATCCCTTGGGAGTGGAACGGTGTGGCTGATTGCTTGGCTAAATGGGCTTCCGAGCACGTGCTGGATTGGAATATTGTTGATCATAGGATGCTTCCCCCTAATTTATCTCATAAGCTGGCTCAACTTGTTGACCAGGATAAAGCTCTTTAGTGCTCTTTGTTTCCTTTGTTGTTCTGTACTCTTTGGCATTCAATAAAATTTTTACCCCTCTTTTATTAAACATTAAGAGGGCTAATAGAGATCCCCACCGTTATAACCAAACTTAAACAAACATTCGCAAGACTCTAATAATAGATGCCTAAAAAATTCCATAATGAAATTTGGAGATACGTAAGAATTTCAGATGGGTGAATACTAAATATTCAGTTCAAAAGAGGTTTGTATGAGTAAGTGGGAAAAAGGAAGAAGAATAAATATTAAAACATCATTTGTTATTTCTAAGTATACAATAAGTTAGTAAATTTTTCCATTAATATTGTTTATAAGAAATTAATATTATTTTCTGTATTTTTTTCTTTTATTATAAATTTCTATATATTCAATACATTATATATCTGAAATTTTATTATTACAGGCTGGGGCTAGAGCTTGTTATAGTAGGTAGAGATCATGAAGTCTAATTTTCTTATAGTAGGCACCAGTTCCCAAGATTTAGTTTCATACTGTCCACATAATCTTTCATCCATTACAATTTATTGAAGGCTCTCTCTCTCTCTTTATATATATATATATATATATTATGGAGGTTCAGACTTGGGAGTATGGCCACCCTGCAGAGGCATGAAGCCTGGGAGCAAACCAACTCAGAGAGGGGCACCACGAAATTTTTACTACCCAGAGCACGAACCTATAGACTGAAACCTCTTCAACTAAGAACCAAAGAATTATATTTAAATCACTACACAAAAAAAAATCCTATCCTAATCGTAATCATATGCTATATAGGATTCTCTCTCTTGTCTATCAAATTATATTCTTACTTTCTTTTCCTTTTTCCATATTTTATTTCCTAACTTATACTGTGTTGTTTCTTGTTTACATAATCTTTTCTTTCCAATCTTTTTGCCAAAAGAAAATAGGATGTCACATATACTTTATTGGTCCTGCTTTGAAATCCTCCCTGATTACGTTTGTGTTCCAATTTTGGACTGCTGCTTTATACTGTCAACAGAATGCAGAATCAGATGGACAAACATCCCGAATTACATACTCAATGGATAAATATTAATTATTCTCTACCTTTAAAAAGTATTGAGATCCTCTTCCTGTGGTTGACCCTCTATCCAATCCCTCTACTTTATAAAATGCAGGTCTAATGGGCCTTCCTCAACATGCGTAAACATAGTCATACTATTAAAACTATTTCATGCGAGCAGTTCTCTCACATATCCACTGTGTATACCAAGAAAGGTGACACAGATGGGAAGGCTGCTCTTGGGTATACTCTTAATTCAGCTTCCATTCATTTTGTAAGTCTCAATTGTCTTGAAACTTCTACTTTGATTGATGTTTTTTCCTTTTCCTGCAATTCAAATATCAGAGAGATGCTATTTTTAAGTTGCTAAATCTATATATCAAGAGTCTTGTGGTTTCAATTTCCTTTTGCTTTCTAAAAGGTTTTTGAATTCAATACTTAAGTCAAGGAAGGACTTAAAAGAGGCGAAGGAGTGATTTGATCTTTGTTTTTAAAAGATCTGTATTGGGGCATTTGGTTTTTGTATTGAGATCAAATTCAATTGATTGATTGTCTTTTGTTTTGATGTTATCTATTTTGATGATAGATCCAAAACATTAATATCAAAAATCTACATGTTATAATTCAAAAGTTAGCATATTGATCATTGTAGAATGTAGAAACTTTATGAATTTGTTTAGAATTTCGGTGTATACAGTGGAACGAAGGGGAAAAAAGGACATGTTCAAGCCAACACTCCACCGAGAGGTTGGAATTCATATGATTCATTTTCATGGATTGTCAATCAAGAGGAATTTTTACAGAACGCCGCCATTGTTTCTAAGAGATTAAGTCATCATGGATATAAGGTACAGAACATTATCTGGTCCACCTCCATCGTTCTGGTTTTGTGTATTTCAAAATAGGTTTTGTGTGTTTTGGAATTGATCCTATTTATATGAATAGTGAGACAATCTAAATATTATTAGCATAACATTGATATTTAAGACCTATAATAAGCTTATATTGCATTTTAAATCAGTAAGATTAAATTTTCAAAGATATATTTACTTTAAAATAAAAAGTGATATGATTTTTACAAATAAATTTTATTTATTTAAGATTTATAATAAGCTTACATTGCACTTTAAATCAGTAAGATTAATTTTTTTAAAATATATTTACTTTTAAATAAAAACATTTTAATTTGTCTTTAATGTGATAAGTATGAGATATTTTCTACAAGTCAAATGATGATATTGCTATCATGATTCAATTATGTAGTTTTTGAGTCAAGGTATTAACCCATGTTTAATAACTAGTTTCTCCCAAGTTAAACTTACTTAGCTGCCTACCTCATTTGTAAAACCTTCAACAAGTGTTGTCCTTATGGACCATTCATTATAGAGCCCCTACAGATCATCAATTGATAAGTAGCATATATTTTCCATAAGTCAAATTATGATATTGTTGTCAAGATTCAATGTGGTTTCATGCGTAGTGATTCACAAGAACACATCTCTCCTGACAATGAATAGTAATATACATGTCACTCATTTTAAAATGTTGATTTATATTAATCTAAAAAATAAATAAATAAAATTATTTTTCTACATTCACTTAAATATTTAGAATAATTTTTTTTATGGAATAATTTTTTTTATCTTTCTTCTAATTTAAAATATAATCGTTAAACATTCCTCATAATATAAATTAATTAATTATTTTAATTAATAAATTTTTCCTACAATTTTTTATAAATATTTTCATAGACCTTGTATAATTATAATATATATAAAAATATATATTATAGAAATTTTGAATTTTATAAATAATTTCTACGTCAAATAATTTTATTATTTAATCAAAACTTTATTTGCACTTATTTTCTAGATTTACATGTTCTTTGTATTCAAAGATTTTATCATTTTAATAAATTTCAAAACAATTCCAAAATTAACTTTATAGTCTAAAAAAATCTAATAGATAAAATAAGTTATTTTTGGTCTTCTACTTAAAATATATTTAAAATATACATCATAATTATTTTATTTATCATAAATATTTTTTTTAAATTAAATATTAATCAAAAAGTATAACAAAACGTCAAAATTCATTGTATCATCAGAGGCATTAGAGCCTACAACATCAGACTGTTTATAACATATGCCTATGACCAAACTATATTAGAATACTACATAACAACAAAATAGCATATATCCAATGCCAAAAACCAACTAGGGTGATACATCAATCGGCTTTGCTTTCACTATATATTTCTAATTCTCAATACCCCAAAGGAGGGGATACTGCTGAGACATCCTCATTGGATCTAAGTTCCTTGATGTCTGAGTTCTTGCTCGAATTGAAGAAGAATCTAGCTCTTGGATGTTACTTTTTCTTCTTCTCTTTCCTTGGTTCATCTCCCTTGTTTTATTTCTTGTGGCACTCCATTAGTTCTCTATGGAATGTGGGATTAGTATTGTTGTTGTATGTCCAAGTATGTCTATTCACTGTAACAAGTCCATCTCTAAATAGCTTGAGGAGCTTCACATTGGATATTTCCTTGGTCATTGTGACCTGCAGGGAAACATGATAAAAAGTGAGTCTTTTGAAATCATTAGTAAGCATCTTCTTGTTGTTATTAAAAACCTTATCGTTTCTTTCCTTCTAAATTATCCATAAGATTTTAGTTCAAAGATTTAATTACAAACAATTATTCAAATTTTTCCACTACAACTTACATGGCTTGTGAGAATTTTTAACCAGCATTTTTGGTTATTCATGTTCCAATTATGTAAATCCATTGTAAAAAATATTCCATAATTCTTTAGCAAAAACACATTTAAAAAGGATATGTTTGATAAATTTTGTTTTTCTACAAATAGTACATATCTAATCAGCATCATGATGTTTTTTGTATGATAGTATATTCATTAACAACATTTATCTGAAACATGCCTTTTTAGGCTCTAGGCAGTTAGGCTAAAGAGCTTTGAAATGTTTGTTCTACTTCTTACTATTCAATTGAAGGTTCTAGCATCTACTAATATGTTCAACAATATCAAATTTGTTAGCCAACTAATCATAAATATATTTTGCCTTTATTTTATTTAAGAAAGATCCATCAATCCATTTAAAGTTCATATATTAATCTTTATCAGTAATATAGTGAATAGTAAATTGAACATTTTGCAAGCATCTCTAAGGACAAAATATGTCCTCCAATTAGTATAAGGGATCTTATAACTATTATTAAGAGTGAGCCACTCAATAAGAAAACCATTCTTAATAATGTTACTAAAATAATTAATGCCAAGATGACTCATTGTTTTGTAGGAAATCCCGAGAGGAGGGCTAAAGTCTTACTGTTGTGTTACTAATCTCACCAAATAAATATGTTACCATAAACTTGATTATTGTTGCAAAAATTATTGTTTTAATATTATTCTTAATGAACTCTCATGATTCTCACATACTCAAGAAAACTTTAGATCCTATAGGTTGGATAGAATGCCTATAGGTAAAGAGGTCAGAGAATGAAAGCATTTCCAAGTCTCAACCCCTCTTGGAGTAGAAGAGGTAATGTTGTTTTTAATCAATACCTTCCATGGTTTGTTACCATCAAAATCTTTAATTACCCATTTAGTAGCAAGGGTTATTCCTTGCAACCTCAAGTCTATAAGTCCTAATCCACCTTGTCCTCTACTTATACAACACCACTCCCATTTCACAAAATGTCTCTTACTTTTCCCTTTCCCATTTAGAAAGAGAAACTCTTACAAAAAGAACAAATCACAAAAATAAATAAAGAGGGGAGCAAATAATAGTGGGAGGATACTTACTCTGGCATAAACCTACATCGTCGAACCCCGTATGCCTGCTAATATCAAAACCTAGCGAGGACACACCATTAGTGTTTGCAATCAAAACCACTGCCATCAGTCTCTAAATAAAAATCTCATCAATATTTATGTTTATACTTTATATCCTTATCATCTAACTATAAAATTATAAATAAAAAAGAAGGTAATTTATATATTTTATTGTCTACTTTATTTAATTTACATTCATATATTATTTTTATGAATTATAAACTTTTTTATTAGTCAATTTTAAGAGTTAGAAAAATTATCATCTTAAAAATAACATTAATTTGAAAAAAAAAGTTTAAAAAGATTTAGTTACTTATTTTATTTGACTTGTATCTTATATGTTCTTTGGAATATTTATGCATAGATTGAAGAAAAAAAAATATTAATCTATCATTTTATTTATTTTTAAAGTTAAAAATTTAAATATCTTAATAATGTATTTGTCAAACTTGATAGTTCTTATTATTATTTATTGAAAAAAATTCTTCCTTTAATATAGCTATAAGTAGCTATATGCATCAATCCCAAGAAATAATAAATTTATTTTAGATAAAATTAAAAATAATATATCTTTTTATTATTTCCATTAATTAACAATCGAGTCAATATAAGTTTATGTTTTTAGCAAACCCCCAACAAATAGTTTCTCATCCTCAACTTAATTTATGTTATACTCTTAGTTATTATTGTTAAGTATTAGATTGAATATCATGGTTAAATTTTATTCATGTTTTGTTTATATGTGCTCACTTTTTATTGATTTGCAGATTAATAACTGAAATAGTTTGATAATTATTTAAAATTAGTATGATTTATAAAAATGATTTTCAATTATTCATTTAAAGTAATGAATGATTGTTTTTAATGTTTATTAATGTATATGAGTGCTCTCACTTGTAAAATGATCATCATATATTTTGGAAAATGTTAGTATATTTAAATATAAAGCTAACAATATGCTATTATAGTATGTCGTAGTCAATTTTCTTTGGTATAGGAAAAATACACCTAGAGCAACTCAAAGTTCTCCAGGCTATGATATTATAGATGAATGGGGATGATTAGTTCCAGATCCTGTAAAATGGCCATCTTCAAAGGGAGGATTAGGCTTCAAGCCAATTGCAGACATTGTGCATAGGCTAGGACTGAAGTTTGGTATCCATGTTATGGGTGGTATTAGCACTCAAGCAGTGAATAAAAACACCCTTGTTTTGGGCGATAAGGTTAGACCTATACCTTCTTTATTCAAAAAATATATTATTGTTTATTTAATGTGGTGCATTCAAGGTAATAACAAGAAATACACATTGTTTACATTTTATGTTATTGGTTTATGGTCTTGTTAATGTAGGGTCTTCCCTATATGGAAGGGGGTAGGAATTGGACTTCAAAAGACATTGGCTTAGTGAGTGAGGCATGTCCTTGGATGCCCAAAGGTTTCATGAGTTTTAATACTAAGCTAGGTGCTGGTAGAGCCTTCTTGAGATCATTGTATACCCAATATGTTGAATGGGGAGTTGATTTTGGTAAGATTTTTTCCTTGCTATTTATATTTAATTTTTCGCTCATGATACTTGTATGATATGAATCAAAGTAAACTTTATTTCAATCAATTTCACTATAAATAGTAGCACTAGTGCTACCATATACCTTCTTTTGGATATTTATATTTGTAGTTAGGAACAATTTGTTCACAACCCTATTGTTAAGTGTTATATAAAGAAAACTTATTAGACTTTTCATAGAGTTGCTATGATCAGATTTGATTATTTAGGGTTAGCATTTTATTTAAAGAAAATGTGATTTGTCTACAATGAAATTGGGTTTTCAAATATAACTATTTTAGTATTTTTTGACTAACCCACTATGTTTACATTTGTTGAGTTATTTGTAGTGAAGCATGATTGTATCTTTGGAGATAACCTAAAAGTGGATGAAATAAGAATAGTATCTAAGGTATTGTATTTTTTTATTATGAATGATATAATTAATTGTGAATATTAATTTATTAATATTTAATAATAATAATTCAAAATTTTAACTAATAGAAACCAATTTAATACCTTGAAAGTCACTATATTAAATTGCTTTATTTCTTCATTTTACCATAAACAAATATTATATCCATATTCATTGTCTTTTCATTATAATATATTTATGAAAATTAGATATTTGTCTAGTTTATTTTGAATGGAAATTATCTATTAATTATAATAATTTTTAATATGTAAAATAATGTTTTATTTTTATGTTGGTTGAAATAGAAATTAACATTTGTTTAAATTTTAGATTTTAAGGGAGATTGGTCGTCCTATTGTTTACTCTCTTTCACCTGGGAGTAATGCCACACCAAAAATGGCTAAGAAAATAAATTCTTTCGTTAATATGTATCGAGTAACAAATGATGATTGGGACAAATTTCATGATTTATACCTACACTTCAATGTTTCAAGGTGAGGAAAATTATTTCATTGTTAAGCTAACATAATTGTTATGAATTAGAAATATACCTTAAACATCATGTCATATTATTCCAACATTATCTAAAATTGTTTTCATTATGTGTGTAGAGATTTTTCTCATTCTAAATTGTTAGGAAAGAAAGGATTGATGGGAAATTCTTGGCCAGATTTGGATATGCTTCCATTTGGATGGCTTACAGATCCTGGTAATATATTTTTTACTTTGAAAATTATTTAAACCATGTTATATGTTATTACCTAATTCAAATAATTCTCTCACACAAGTCCAATAAAAAATATAGTTCAACTGATAAGACCTAGTTCATTTAATAAATATTCTCCATTTCCTTTATAGGTCGTTTCAAAAGCCATTTTTAATGCTCACTCAATATGTTTTTTACATGAATGGGTTGTTTTTGTCATCAAAAATTGTTTATTCCTCTTTATTTTTTATATTTTATCTCATTAAGTTTAAAATTATGTCCACCTTTAAATTTGATATATTCTTATGTAAGTAGGATTATATGTTTTCTTTGTCCATGGTCTATTTCCATATTTTTAATTAAGTGGAATCCAAATTAAGAAATGTTTCTACATTCTTTATGAAATTAATGGAATCGTATATCTTGAAATTAGAATACTAAGCAAAAGCTTCTTTCAATAATAACTTAATGATAAATCATATTTTTTTCAGAAATTATGGTCCATATCGCTTTAGCTCAACCTTACTTTGGATGAACAAAAAAGTCAAGTTAGTATAATTTGACATAAATTTTACTTTTATTATTATAATATTTATTTTAGTTGAGAACATTTTTAACCTATGTTACAATCAATTTTCTAGATGACTTTATAGGCAATGGCAAAATCCCCTCTTATGTTTGGAGGGGACTTGAGGAATATTGACAATACAACATTTGATCTTATTACAAATCCTACATTACTCAAGATAAATAGTTTTAGTAGCAATAATTCACAGGTAAGTTTTAAGTACTATTATGTCCATAATTATTTAAATATAAAATATACAAATTGTAAATAAATATTTCAAATTATAGTGTCAAAGTGTATTAAGTTTTTACTATCCCAGGTTGCTGAAATTTACAACCCTACATCTCTTGATCAAAGGGGAACTTCTTATAATGCTAGAAATAAAAAGGGTTCTAAGTTAGAGTTGAAAGTTTATAGTTGCAAGAGGGCAAAGAAAAATACTCAATTTTTTGAGCGAAAACAAACAAATCAAATATGTTGGAAGAGGAGTATTGGAAAGAGTGGTTCATATGAATGCTTTTATCAAAATACCAACATTCCTTCATCAGTGTCAGAAAAAAAAATTATTTCTTTATAAATTCTCTATTTATTCTATTATGCATTGAATCATTTGGAAATAAAATTTGTGAATAACAAGCATTCATGGAATATGTAACAGGAAATATTATGGAAAATTCAAAATTTTTGAATCTCCAACTAAAAACATGTGCTTTGATGCTTCTCCCGATCACATAGTTATCTTTGGAAATGTCCAAAGTTATTATTTTTCTCCATGTAACCTATACAAATTGACCCAGGTATTAATTCTAAAATCATGATCAAAACTTTTAACTTGATAATTAAAAAATTTATTTCTTTAAATTGCATTGTATATTAAAAAGACATCAATATACTTCTTAGAAAATTTATTGAAACATTTACATAGAAAATTTTATAGATCAATTTTCACTTCATTAAAATATTCCATGGCAGTTTTGGGAATTAAGAGGGGATGGCACCCTTTATAACAACTATACTGGTCTTTGTACCCAAATGAAGACTTTAATAGGTGCACTTTCATTAGTATATGTTTTATTCTATTTTATTAGAAATTTTAATATGTGTATGGGGCTATAATATGACCTCCAACTTTTTATTAATATCATTTATCTCCCAAAAAAAAAAATTATACAGGTGCAGATGATGTAAATCAGGTACGCATTTGGAAGTCATTTGGACGAAAAGGTTTGTAATATTACTATCTTTGACAACTTCTCAAAGAGTCTGAAGTTTACAATTATTCTATGATCATTGTAATTTTGATTTTTTAATAATTTCAATTAAATCCCATATTTACAGGTGAAGTATACATTGCTTACTTCAATGTAACACCAAGACGAATTAAATTGAGTATAAAGAAGATTGAAAAGGCAACAGGAACTATTGTTAAGTCTGATTTGGGGCATGCATTTCATGAGGTTTGGGGTGGTAGAAAACTTGGATTTGCAATAGGAACAAATAATATAATTATACCAATTCATGGTGTTGCTTTATTTCAATACAAAGAATTCAACTGATCAAAGAAGATAAATGGAATTTATTTGATCGAAGTTGAAAAGATTCTTATTTTTGTGGTGTTGTTCTTTTTACCAAAGTTTAAATCTTATTATGATGTTAATATTGATTGTAATGTTGGGGATGATTTTTATGTGTGGGATGAGGTCTTCTATTTGTGATCTAGCCGATAAAAAACATACAAATATATTTAAATATTAAAAAATTATGAAATATATTTAAATAATAATAAATTTCAATATTTCAATATTTTTATCAATTGTGCCTTATGTAGAGGAATTTTCATTTAGAGAATATGTATCTAACTAGTACCACCACTTCCATGAATTTCCCTTATTCTCACATGTGTTCCTTCTAACAAACATCCACACAATTTTTATTATATGTGATTTATCATTAAGGTAATCAACCACCATGGAGAAAATCATAAAATCCACTTCCAAAATGTTGAATTATGTCGAGTGGATGGACCAATAATGGTTGATGAAAATTTTCTTCAATTTGGGTGATAATGAAGTTTCGCACATGACTTTAAAAAGGTTCAAAAGTTTATGAGAACCAATATAGATCAAAAATGTCAAATGAGGTAGCTATTGCATTAAAGAAAATTGTCCATATGAATAAATATTACTATCTAGTGACAAGGAAGGGGCATTGGTTTCCCATTGGTTATACATTCATTTGATCAATATATGGACATCACTTAAATTAATCATTGTTCTAATGTTTTTTCCAAGTCATTATGGATGTGAGAGTTCTAAAAACGGAAGGAGTAGTCATTCATATCTATATAGATGTTATTAGGTGTACCTACTGATACCAAGCCTTCAACCCTAACCGTTTATTTTTGTTCGATGACTAATCCTTCTATTCATTAATACCTAGTTTGGTTTGTTTCCTAAAAGGAAATGAGTCCAAGTTCTCTAGTAAATTGCTAAAGTATTTCAAGAGTACTTTGTAATTTCTAATTTGGGTAAGCCATTTGTTCTAATAGTTCTTGGCTTGACCATTGAATCCTTTTCATTATTGACATTTTATGTACCAATGTAGAGAGTTTCTAGCAAAACCAAAAATAGGAATTTGAGCCTCCACTTTATTGTTGGTCCCTAGATGGGGTTTATTTATATTAGCTTTAACAATGAAGCCCGTAAAATATATTATAATGGACCCATCCCCTGATAGGCCCAAATTTCCCCTCAACATGTCATAAAAAATAATTTCAATGAATTCTGAAGGTAGGGTCGGGATTTGTTTTTCTTCATTAATATTATTTCGTAAGGAATCAACCCTTTGAGTCCTATGAATATGGGACCCAACTTTGGAAGATTCTAATTTTGGATAATCTACATGTACCAAAATAAGAGTAAAAAGGTTCCTTTCATGAGCATGATGAACTTGAGCCATTATAACTTCAGTTATTGATGCATCTAACTTAGTAATAAATTTATTCATACAAAGATACTTATCTTGAAAATAATCCTTCAATTTCATTCATTACATAAATGATAAAAGGATTATAATCCATAGACCCAAAAAAGCCTTAGAATATAGTAAGGGTGAACTCAAAAAAGGGAGTAAATTTTATAGGACTGCACCATTCCAATCAAGCTCAAGGCATATAACCAAACCCAGCATCTTACTACTTAAGGACAATGGATTGGTGTCTATCTTGATTATTCTTTACTTCTTAAGCACACCATGTAGTGAAATGGACCTCCAATGCATAATTTATGTAACATATCCCATATATAAGATTCTGTCTATGGATGGTTATATATGAAAAAGCATTAGTGCCAAGAAAGTACTTGGTGTTTTCCAACATATCTTTATAGGACAATAAATATCTCTAGAAGTGGTTGACTAGATGCTTCGTAACTAAGTTTGATGGTATATACTATAATTTTACTATATTGTCAACTTATATCGCCCTCTTTGATGTCAACATTAATATTTATCCTCTTCAGTTCCTTCTTAATAGATTTTTATAAATTTGAAAAGGTTAACTTGGATAAACTAAATGCAAGTAGAGTTTTTACATTAGAAGATTTCAATAATAAAATAGTTACAAAATTTCTCACCGTGTGTATTTGGAAATCATATGACAGTGTCTCATAGGTTGCTTCTATCTCCAAGAGCCCAAAATTCATTTCAAGAATTGAGGTAAAAATTAGCAAAGCACCGAGTCCTTACCTCCCAACATAAAGATGTTTAGCAATGATGAGTTGACTTTGAAGAATGAAGTTTTAAATGTGAAATTTGTTACCATATTTTCCTTAGTGAATATTATGTTTTTGTTTTATGAGTAAAATTACTTTTTATATTCATTTATAATTAGCTTAAGAGAATATTCCTTAAAGACTAGCTTCACATTTAGTAACTTATTTTGCCTCTCTACAACTAGTGCCTCCTTTAGCAATACATTTTTTCTAAAGAGATAACAAATTGGTCTATGAAGACCTTATCATGCTCCCACATCATTAGGAAATATAAGGAAATATCACCCTTATTAAATAATAATTTACTTCATGAAGAAGATTCCAACTAAACCTTTTGTCCTCCCATGGAAATTCAAAAGAACGAAATCTGAATAAAGTCTTAGAGTTTTGAAAGAGAGCATAGAGGAGGGTTAGAATGTAAGTAATATGAAAGATTTGTATTGATAATGAATAGATAATCAATTTTGATCACTCGTAAGATGGAAAGAGTGGCATAGCACTTCAAGTGAGTCTTGAAAGAAAGTACCACTTGATATCATGATATGAGAAGACACTTCACGTGTGAATCTAACGCTACATTAAAAATCATAATTAATCCACACAAATTTGAGCATGCAAGACTATGAAATATCCTAATAAAAAAGATTTTTTGTCCATGATCTAATTTGGGTCATCTTTAGTAATATTAGAGATAACTAAGCTTAGGTGCTCAATAGTAGTTATCTAATAGGGCCAAAATTTGATATCAATGTCATCATCCACAATTATATCAACCACCATATTAGCATTTCAATAGATGTGAATAATTTCTATATTAAAAATAGGGGGTGTATATATATATATATATATAAACCCCAGCAAACTATGCAATGTTCTTTATTTTATTATTTGGACTTAAAATTATAACATTCTATATTTTTATATCCCTAATTATTCCTCCTACTTGAACAAATCTAGGATTTCCTTTCAAATAACCATCAAAGTTAATTTTAATGAATCCATCATAAGAATTTTTTTACTTGGTGTTTCATATTCAAGGCATTTTTCTTAAATTCACATTATATAGGTCTTTGATTGAACCCAATTGTATATTATATTTATTGCCTACAATCAAAGGAGGCCTTGTTGGCTTATATATGATAGTGACTTTCAAGCATTATCTATGATTGATGAGCAAACAACATGAAATATTTTTATAACATCCTTTCGAGTATCCCTAAAAATTATATTATTTCGTTCCTTCCATAAACCCCATGTGACATTCGAAGAATTTTTTTACAAATTTTCTTAATGAAAAGATATTTGAAGAGCGAATCATTCTGACCAACCAACCAAAAAATTTATTAGGATGTTGGTAATAACCCATTAGGTTGCAAATTTATCAAAAATTGTCTGCTAGATATCTCTATAGAGCTTATAATGAAGAAATAGATTATTAATGGTTTCTTCATGAGAAAAGCACAAGAAGAAACTATTTGGAAATTAATACCCTTTTTAAAAGGTTGTCTTAGGTGAGATCTTATTATGGTTAGCATTATGTTAGACAAAAATTGTTTTGCATTTTAGCTGTTGATTCCAAAATAGAACTCTAATCCAGGTTCAAAGTTAGGAGATTGAGCATTAAATTATAAATAAAAGCCTTAAGGACTTGGAACTTCAAATTTACAAAGCAATTCCTTTTCATTGAGCTATCTCTTTTTGAATTCTTTCTACAATACTATATTAATCGTTGGGGAAAATTTTTAGTAGAAAGTGATGCACATCCCCAAGTAGGTAGTAGGAAAGTTAGATCTAGCACATCCCAACACTTTAATAGTATTATTTGGATATCCTATCTAGCATTCAAGAATAACACACCTTTTTCATAATTTATTTGTTGACCAAAAGCTTTAGCATACTAATTTAGCACTTCTTTCCAAGTCTTAGCGTCCATGAGAGGAGAATTCCAAAACAAGATGGTGATGACATTAATTTTCCATTAGAATGCAAACAACACTTTTGGTAAGCATACACCAAAAGACGGGACATGAGCAAACTGAAGATCAAATACTAAGAGATCACCAAAGATGACAAAGTGCAAAGAGAACCAACGACACAACTTGGTGTGTAAACTGAAATCACAAAGCAGAAAGATAAAGTGGAACCCGACAGAGGAACCTGATATGCAAGTTACAGTGCAGACCAACAAGATAGATAAAGTGCAACTGATAGAACAAAACCAAAGGACAGTCAAGCACGACCAACAGACAGAACCGAAAGTCAGTTGCAGCCCGCAAAAAGTGGATCTGACTTCCACGTCAGATAAAGAAAGTGAATTCTATTTATAGGATATCTATTTGTTTTAAATCCATTTCTTTAGGGACAAGATACATGAATGTAAGTGCTTTAATCACTCTAACTGATTTAAAACACATAGACTAGGAGATCTAGGTAGAAGTTGTAAACCTGATCTTAGAGTTAACATTGTTTTTATCGAAACTCGATGAAGTCAATCCATCTATAAATAGATGATGAAATCATTCATTATAATAAATTAATAGATGATGTTAAGAGAGAGGATAACATGAATGAATTAGACGAGCACATCTATGGATCAGATTGAGAGTTTCAAGAACAGGAACAGTAAAAGGTGAATTTGGTTAGCAAGAACCAAGAACAGAGCATACTGAGAATCAAAGGTATTAATCTTGATCACAATTAGGTGATAATATTTTTATGTAAACTAAATTGGATCTGTATCAGCAATAGGATATTGCATTTACCAGGTCAATTTTTAATTTTATATCATTCTAATAAGTGGAGCAAAGTGTGAAAATCCTTTCAAGGAAGGTGGATTTAACCATCCAACAACAAATCTCTTAATCGAGTGCACACTCAATAGTGATGCTAAATCTCTTAACAGAGTAAACTTTAACAGGTCTCCACCGATACTCCTAATAGGGTAGATCATCAGAAGTGATCAAATTGTAAGCCTTAACCAGCCCCTTCCAATCTGCGAATAGTGAAGATTTTGTGGGCGTCATCCCCACCGCAGTTTTTACTTCCTCATAGGATTTTTTTGCAATATCATATCTTGTGTTATGTGTCAAATTACTTTCGTGAATTTTTTTGTATCATTTTAAAATGGAAGCACTTCCATGATAAGAACATTTTTCCCTCCTTAGGGGGTGTTTTTTACCACTATCACATTGTCCCCTCATTTTTGCATCCTCTCTCACTTATGTGTCTGTTTAGGACCCTGATTGGGCCTCTCCGAGCACCAGCTCTCCCATCTAGCATATTTTTTAGGGGTCCTGACTCCCTGGGTCAAAGTCAACCTTGACCTTGACCTGGATCCCCCTTTCAAATCTGGAAGTCTGTCGGCTGCAGGAGGTCATCAAAAATTCATTTCCCACTTTCGGGTAGGCTGTTTTGGGTTATGAAGTGAAGAATATTAAATTATATTTAATATAGGTCCTCTTCTAGGGGCATGGGTATAATTGGAATTTAATTCTCCTATGTTAGCCTCTCTAGAATATTGTGCCCTAGTTTCATATAAAAGAAAGTCTTCTTCTCTCATTTTCTCTAACTAAGAAAGTGTGATCAAGCGCATCTAAAGAAGTGATCAAGAAAAAATTTCAAGCATCCATTGTTCTACATGTTCTTAAGATTTCAAAGTGCTCAATTATTCCTCTCGAGCATTCAAGTTCTCCATTGAAGATCAAGGATTCAAGCTTTCAAGCCTTTGAAGGGATTTGTTTTAAGCATTCAAGATTCATCATTCAAAACCCTAGATCTATCCATCATGGTGGTGTGATCTTCCTTGAAGATCCTTTTGTGCATCCTCAAGACTCTCTCATTCTCTCTTCAAGGTAGATTACAAGCATACAATCATTGAGGTTTATGGTTTCTAATTTATTCCAAGCTTTCATATTTTCATACTTGTTTACATTCGAAATACAATTGCATATATATTTGAATATCATAGCTTCATTATTAGATTTACTTCTACTACTTGCTAGCATTCCTTATTTCAATTATTGATTTCAAAGTTAATTCCTAAATCAGGGTTTGACAAAGGTAAACCCCTCCCCCCCCCCCCCCCCCCCCCAACAAACAAATCCATTTTTCTTGCAGGTATAGGTTCAGAATAGCAGATTGGAGTACAGATTTGGATACCCTTTTTGGAAAACTTTTGGGATCTGAAAATAGAATTTCAGTTTGAGACTTTTTAGTTCAATTCTGCCCTAGGTCAGAATCAAAAATTCTGGGTCAATGGTGACATTGACTTGAGGGTACAAATCGAAACTGTGTCAGAATGGAAAAATATTTCTGGGTTTTGTTCATCTCTGTGTTTCTATTCCAGAATCGGTCTCAAATTTTCCAGAAACTCAACACATGCTTCAGAAAACAGCATTCTTCATATCTGCAATATCTCAAGGTTAGTACATTTCTCCTATTCATTTCAATTAAAGTTATTAAATCTATCACATACAGTCTCTTTTATAAAATGGGAATTAGGGTTTTTCTCTTTATCCATATTCTTAATAGGTTGATTCATTTATGCATTGATCCTTTCTTTAGGGTTAATCAATTTGGATCTTCCCTTTAAGAAATTTGGGATTAAGAATACAATCCTACCCTCCTCACACACATTCATTAATATCACCTATATCATCCATAACAAATTTTTAAATGTAATATTTCTTATGTTACATTTTGGTGAACCCGCGATAGACAACTCTTTCTTTTTGGTGTTAGATGTTTTTCCTCTTTTCCTTAGAGACTAGATCTTGCATGCATACTAAATTAGTTTTCTTTTATGGTCTTGCATTTTAAAATACAAAAAAAAAATGCATAATCATAAAAATATAAAAACATTTCATTCACTATGAAGATCTTTAAGATGCTTTGGGGTATGGCTACTTTTCTCATTATGCTTCTTTTAGCATCTCTTTATAATACTTATGATGTATATGAGAGTATCATCCATTTCATCATGTTTGTTAATCTTCATGTTTCAATTTCTTATGTTATTTTGAGATTAACTAATGCTAGTCTTCCTACTTTCAAAACTTTCATTAAGGATTTGTGTAGTGGATTTATTATTCTTTAAGATTATGTGAAGAATTGGGTAGATGATACCCCATCTACTAATCTTCCTAATCCTAATCCTATCAATCCTAATCCAATTCCAAATACTCCAATTTCTATTTCTTCATCCTCTATCCCTAGTTCTTCCCACATTTATGATGGGGCCCAAGCTAGGATTCATGATACTGATGTTCGAGAATTCTTTCATTTACCTTCCCCTTCTTATCGGATCCATGATGATATTAAAGGGAAAAACAAGGAAAACTCTTCTCCACCTATCATTCCACCATATACAACATTTTCTCATGAACACCATAATCAATTTCATCCTATAGAAGCTTTGAAAAATATGTACACTACTGGATATACTATGGTGGATAAATAAGGCTATAAAGGTTTAGGGCTTGGTATCAATGAACAAGGCATTAAAAACCTGATTCATTCATCTCCTAAACAAGATATGCATGGTATAGGTTTCCCACCTCCTCCAATCAAGGTATTGGATCTTAACCATCATCCTCCTCTTCATGTTATTCTCCCAACACCTTCTTTAGATCACCCTAATACTCCTTAAGATGTGGCTAAGAAAGTGTATGTCCAATTAATGAATTCTAAGAAAGAAATCTTTAAACCTATTCTGAAAAATGCTCTCTTTAAATAAAGATGTCCTTTTCACTACAATAATACACATTTACTTGTTGATTGTGTGCATTTAAAACTATATGTTAGAGAAAGAGTTGCTTTAGGAATTATATCTCATTTTTGTGCAGTATTACAATTTCTTCATAATTTTGATATAGGGCATTCCTATAGGGCGTTCTTCTATAAATTAGATAAATATTTTTTATCCTCGTCTCTTAACTGGGGGGCAAGAGGTATTTCATTCCAGTCTTCTAGGATCCATTTTTTCTCTAATAATGTACTTTGTTTTGAGTTTAATTGATTATTCTTTCTATATTCTATCCTTATAATTATGATACATACTTCCTTCACTCATAGTAATTCATGAAATCTTTTCTAGTACATTTGTTTTGTAAAGATATCTCTTTGTTACAATATCTATTGATATAATTTGATATATCCCTTTCTTTCATCCCTGGGGGGCAACGTATTTTCCTTCTTCCTCTATCTAAGGATATACTTTCCTTAGCATAGTGGCATTTGTTTATCATACAACATTCTTTCCTTATAAAGATTTATGTTTTTGGCTATGGATAGCCTCTTATATGAGAGGTGATTGTCCTAGGTCATCGCCTCTTCTTTATTTTGCAAACTATGCTCTTGATAAACTCTTTCCTTTGCTTTGGGTTAAATTTTGATTCCTTCATTCCGAGATTCCTCTTCCTCTTCATCGTGGGGGGCTTGATGATTGAATCTTGGGTCCCTCTTTTCTTTAGAAGGTGATATTTTATCCTAAGCACTCCTCTACAGTGGGGGTCTTGCTGATAAGATTTCTTCCTCTTTGAGGATCCTTTTTCCATTTGTGACATATCCATTTCACAATTATCTATGCTCTTAGAGGTAAGGGTCAATACTATTTGCTAAGGATATAGTGTATATTGTTGTTAAACTAGATATCTCCTTACCTTGTGAAGTAGGTATCCTCTTTCTCTTCCTTATCCTGCCTAGTGGGTAGTCATGATAAGGAGGGGGGCATATATAGGGTCTCGCTTATACTATAGTTTAAATTTTACAACATGCTAAATCTTCGGAAGGTAACGCACATAAGTTGCTAAATCCTGAAGAGACGCGCATTTTTATTTTTTATTTTTGCTAAATCCTCGGAAGGTAATGCACATAAGTTGCTAAATCCTGAAGAGATGTGAATTTTCAATTTTACAATATGCTAAATCCTTGGAA
The DNA here is from genome assembly GCA_018584345.1 of Thuja plicata. Lineage (NCBI taxonomy): Eukaryota > Viridiplantae > Streptophyta > Pinopsida > Cupressales > Cupressaceae > Thuja > Thuja plicata. The sequence goes on along the minus strand of MU223133.1, from coordinate 562,327 downwards.
GGTAACGCACATAATTTGCTAAATCCTAAAAAGACACATTTTATATATTTCCATAGTGATACAAGAATGTGGATATTTCAAAAAGCCGTCAGAAGACGCATTACAATTACAAAGCACAGATTATGGGTGAACCTGTTGGGCTCTACCTCCTTGGTGATTCATGGTACGGTGGGCATCTTACTACGTGAGTTAATCATTATCTCTTTTCTCTCTTTTCACTTTCATGCTAGTAGGATTAGATCATGAAGCTATGTTATCTATAGTGTTGCCCTTGTCTTACTTATGTAATCATGTATGTTTTCTATGACTAATTTCTCTTTACTTCCATATCTTTATGCATGTATGTTGAGTTAGAATCCTTGGTCTGGGGGCTCATGTCCTTGACTTAGTGATGTTCTACCTCATTGCAATCCACCAAAATCTTTCTTCTAACTTTACGGCGAGTATGTTCGATTTCCATACTCCCGCTAAAGTGGGGGCTTAATGTATCATCTCAAAATGGAAGCACTTCCATGATAAGAATGTTTAGCCCTCCTTAGGGGATGTTTTTTACCACTATCACATTTTCCCCTCATTTTTGCATCCTCTCTCACTTTTGTGTCTGTTTAGGACCCTGATTGGGCCTCTCTGGGCACCATCTGTCCCATCTGGCATATTTTCTAGCGGTCCTGACTCCCTAGGTCAAGTTCGACCTCGACCTTGACCTAGGTCAAGGATGACCTCAACCTTGACCTGGATCCCCCTTTCAAATCTGGAATTTTGTCAGCTGTCGGAGCTCATCTAAAATTCATTTCTCGCTTCTGAGTCGGCTGTTTTGGGTTCCGAAGTGACAATTCTTAAATTATATTTAATATAGGTCCTCTTCTAGGGGCATGGGTTTAATTGGAATTTAATTCTCCTATGTCGGCCTCTCTAGAATATTGTGCCCTAGTTTCATATAAAAGGAAGCCTTCTTCTCTCATTTTCTCTAACTAAGAAAGTGTGATCAAGCGCCTCTAAAGAAGTGATCAAGCAAAAATTTCAAGTATCCATTGTTCTACATGTTCTTAAGCTTTCAAAGTGTTCAATTCTTCCTCTCAAGCATTCAAGTTCTCCATTGAAGATCAAGGATTCAAGCTTTCAAGCCTTTGAAGGGATTTGGTTCAAGCATTCAAGATTCATCATTCAAAACCCTA
>MU223133.1:525856-559002 GCA_018584345.1 Thuja plicata | reverse complement strand
GCAAAATGAATGGGCACACAACTCTTGAATGTTGGAAAAAGAAAAGGCAAGCATGGAAGCCTAAAGGTCAAGAAACTCCCTATCAACCGAAGAGAGTCGGTAATCAGTATGTATGGGACTACAATACTTGGAAAAATTTTACATCATGTGGAAGATATGGTCACATTGTTGCAAACTATATGAGACAATGGACTAGAAATTATAGAGGCTGAACTTACCCCAGAATAGCATGCTTACACTGTCATAAAGTTGGTCATCTCAAGAAAGACTGTAGAGACCAAATGACAGAGACAAGCACATATCCCAATGAAAACACCATTGAAGATATCTAGAGGGATAGAGAAAAAATGTGGAGAAAAACTTCAAGCAATGATGAAGTTGGACCGAGCAATGCAAATGGTGACACCCCATCCAATGGATCTGGTGACATCACCACCACCACCTAAGCAGAACAAGTATGTATGGAGTTGCATTACCCCAAGCTATTACTTTACATCAGTTCCATAATATATTGATATAATGCCAAATCAGCATAAGTAAAGATGCATCATGGTATTATTTGTTAAAATTTGTGATAACTATGCTTTCAGGCATATATACTGAAACTCGTCGGTATACACTCAAAGCTAAGACTTCCTACAGTTATCGAGAAGCGTCGGTTAAAAGAAAATGTTGCTAAGTATAAACCAAGCCTCATCGGTAAACAAGCAAATGAACAAGTTGTTAGCAATACTAAAACCTATCGGTAAAAGTGAAGTGAACAGTGACTGCTCCAAAATGTTTTAAGTGTCACCGAGGGAAAGTGAAGTCTTCACCGACGAACTCAATCTTCATAGACCGAGGATTTGGTAATAATTTATGGCACGCATTTTAGGGCAATGGCAACTCATTTGTCAGGACACCCAGAGTAGAGTGACCAAAGGTGATTTTCGAGCAGAAAGCAACCAAGTTACAGAGTGATCACGACTCGACCAAACAGCACTCCCAAGAAGATCATAAATATTTGCAAGCACAAACAGTAAGTTCTACGAGACCGACAACTCTATTTTTACGCATTACGTAGGAAGCCCTAAATTTGAAAATGGCCTCGACTTCACGAACCATGAAATCCAAGAATGCAAAGAAAGATGAGTTCAATCTCATTAAGAATTTGGCGTGTGAGGAACCTAATTACAAGATCCATCATGAGTTTGCCTCACAACCCGACGACACTGGTGCATTTTCACGCATTCCAGGTAGGGTTTTACTTGTTGAAGATATTTGATCATTCATACACTGCAAGATTGCAGAGATAGGAACATCAGAGGTTGAAGAAGCTTATAAGAAGTTGTGCAACGATGATGGAATACTAAAGGATGAGCACAAACATATTGAAGTGAAAGGGCTCACCAATGCCCTAATGTTTTCAAAGGTTTTCAAAACTGAATAGATTCGGTTAGTGCTAAGTCGAATGCATAACAAGCTATGGCTTGATGAACCGAAGGTAATAACCTGAGACGTCATTCATGCGGTCACCAGTTACCCCATAACCGATAAAGTAAAAGCACTAAAGCATCCACCAAAGGTCAAGACGGAGAAAATGACTGGAGCCAAATGGGATGGCAGAGGACTAAAAGTTACAACAATAACTGATGATGAGATCAAGTTCGGTGCATGTGTTCTAGGCTATAAATTCTTTCAGGAAAGAAGATTGAACAACATAGCATCATGTGCAGTGGACACAACAATCAAAATTGTAAAGAAGGGAACACAGTTAGATTTATCTAAACTACTCCTGAACCAGTTGAAAGACAATCTAAAGACTATCAGGAATGCAAAATCAAACACTTGTAAGGTTGGCTCACTAATAATTTGTATCTTCTTTTATTTTCAAGAAACATTCCCATCGGTTGGAGATGTTAAATGGAACAGCACCAAACTGGTCACTATGCAAATCAGTGAGCACATAGCTACACTGGGAGATAACTTTGAGACAGTCATGGATGAATACTTCAATGTATTCAAAGACTAAATGCAAAAGAGGGTAAGAATCCCCGAGCAACTCATTGAAAAATATAAGGATGAGATATGCTTCATGGTTGACACTGACAATACATATATCAAACCTGCTATACCAAGGACAGCATGGTTAGAACCATTAGAGTATGAGATCAACATTGATCTTTCTACTAAGGCAATTGATGCCTTGATCAATGAGCCATTGGATAAGAAGCAACCGAAATTTGGAACTTATGAAGAGCCCAAGACAAGAATCAAATCTGGCCTAGTTGTGAAGAAATTTTTTAGGAAGAAAGACAAAATGGTGAAGAATCTGAGAAAGATATTGTCAGCAACCAAGGAAGAAGCTGAACAAGATGAAGAAGTTGAAAAGGAGGAAGAAACTGAAGAACATCTATCTCTCAATAAAGATGAAGGAAAGGATGACTCCAAGGAAACAGAGTCAGATTCACTGCCTCCTCCACCGTCTAAGAAACCAAGGACAATAGTTGCTTCTAGGACAAGAAGCCCAACATCAAAAGATTCTACTCCTTCACCTCTAAAGAAAGGAAAGCTCGGGACTTACAAGAGGAAATCTCCTGCACCGAAAAGAGGAAAAAACAAGAAAGGAAGGGAATTCATAAGAACCCGAGAGGATATAGAAGACATCGATCAGGATGAAGCTATAGATGCAGAAAGTGTCAAGGTAAAAGAACATGAATCTATTGATGACATTTGTGTATATATTGCAAATTCTGGATCTATTACAGATTCAAACATTAGAAGATGGTCAAAACTAAATCCAGAAGATCAGAATAAAATTGAGGACGTCGTCATAGCTAAAACATACAACTTCAAATATGTACTAGTACAATTTGAAGGTAGTTTTGTACCAAGGGAACTCTTGGATAGATTATACTCCCAGTGGACATTTGCATTGAAAAATGAAAAAGAGATAAGAGAAAGAGTACTTGTTTCTCTAATGCCACCTGAATCAAAGAAGGTTGAAATTGATGAGATGATGGAGAAGTACAAAAAGGAGTTCTAACCAAAGCTGAGAGCATACAAACTCCTTGAAGGAAAGCTTATAGAGCTTGAGCAAGACGGCCACAAGAAATGGTGCAAGATAATGAATAGACCTATTAAGGAGGTAAGCCTTGACAAAGACCCTCAACAACAAGATGTGGACAAGGCAACTCAAGATGACACATCTATTGAGTTAGATAAAGAAGAAGATGATACAACCGGCAACAAGAATGTAGATGTTGCAGATGAAACATGGGAAGACACCACAAATGACAACATTGTGGATACTAATGTCATTGACATTACCAATGACCCAATAGAGGAAGTGAATAAGGATGAAGATGTCACTATTGAAAAGGACAAAACCGATGAGCAGGACACAATAGTTGATACTGCATAGGTGAACATTCCGGGCAAAGTGCCAATATTGATACAAGCTATCAATATCATGCAAGAATCAAGCAAGTCACCTGAGAAGGATACTCCAAAGGATGCAGGGGAAGAAGCAAACAAAGACAACACCGATGGTTAGCAAGACATCAGAGATACTCAAGATGTAACTGACACTGATAAGGTTACTGGAGGAGATAAGGAAAAGGATGCAGATACTCAAGACAAGAATGCAGAAACCAAGACTGATGAAGCAAAGGACACTAATGAAGGAGACAAACCAAAAGATGGTACTCCTGAGGAAACTAACAAGCATGCTATGGACAATGTAAAGGTGAATGTGGAGATGTCTGCAGACACCCAATGAGTTGAAACCAATGCCAAGAAACAGAAAGAAGTACAACAGGTCACTTCATCAAGCACAACAGAGAAGGCCAAGAAATTGGCAATGGTTTTACATTCTACTGAATCACAGAAGAAGAAGAAATCAAAGAAGAACAAGTTAGAGGTCACCCTATATGAACTCATAGAAATATCGAAGTGTGACCCCTCTACACTTGACTTTGAAGCATTGTAGGAATATGGAGAGATATGAAAAAGGAAGGCATTGTAGGAGAAGCTGACGAAACAGCATAGGGACTCCATGTTACTGGAGACAACATGGGACATTCTACATCAAATTGTGCCCGATTTTGATATTGACCAAAGCAAGCCAATACTTGATCAATTAGCTACCCTCACCGATGCAATCACAACTCAGAACATTGATGCTGAGAAGGCAATTGAGGAGAGAGCCGAGATGAAGTGCCAACAAAAGCTCATTGAGAACATCAGCCAAGAAGTGGTGGTAAATAAGGTAAAGCTATCATAATTCATCACTGAATTAGATCCAATAATATCTGAAGCTATAACCTTGATTCAAACATTGAGCACAATAGACAAGTTCACTAAAGAGAATAGTGACAACATTGCAAAGCTAGATACAGATCTAGTAAATAGTGCACAAATCTTAACCACCGATGGAGAAAATACAGTCAAACTGCATTATGAGAAAACCATAGAGATAAAACAGTTAAGGCAAGAGCTATGGGAGGCAGAAACACACTTTAGGGAAGAAGTAATCGAGCTCCAAGCTCAACTTCTGCCAAATCTTACACTGCTCCAACAGCATATCAGTTCAGCAAGGCAACTGATTGCAACTCCCGAGATGTCTATAGAAAACAACATCTACGACATGCATTCAAAGATCACACTCGAGCACATGGCTCTGTAGAACCTCAAAGAACAATGGGAGAAGATGATGGAAGACATGAAGTCTTCACACTCCCACATTTTTGATAAGCTCTAAAGGTAAAGACCTTTTCCCTTAATATAAAAAAAGGGGGAAAATGATGATATGTACATTCATTCATTTAGATGGGCAAATGGTAAATATGATATGTATATGGTATATTAGTTATATGGGGAAAATGATAGTATGAGTATGAAGGATAAAATGATGAAAATGATATGTATAAGGAAATACATCATATGTACAGATATACCGCCATATACATAGGGGGAGTCATTAAATGACTAAGGATTATATATGGTGTATATACTTAATACTTTGTTAGTATTTTACACATATCAGTTTTTGATACTAATGTCAAAGGGGGAGATTGATGACATTAATTTTCTATTAGTATGCAAACAACACTTTCGATAAGCAGACACCGAAAGACAGGACATGAGAAAACCGAAGATCAGATACTAAGAGATCACCAAACATGACAAAGTGCAAAGAGAACCGACGACACAACTTAGTGTGTAAACTAAAATCACAAAGCAGAAAGATAAAGTGGAACCCGACAGAGGAACCCGATATGCAAGTTACAGTGCAGACCGACAAGATAGATAAAGTGCAACCGACAGAACAAAACTGAAGGACAGTCAAGTATGACCGACAGACAGAACTGAAAGTCAGTTGCAGCCTGCAAAAAGTGTATGTGACTTCCACGTCAAATAAAGAAAGTGTATTCTATTTATAGGATATCTATTTGTTTTAAATCCATTTCTTTAGGGACAAGATACATGAATGTAAGTGCTTTAATCAGTCTAACTGATTTAAAACACATAGACTAGGATATCTAGGTATAAGTTGTAAACCTGATCTTAGAGTTAACATTGTTTTTATCGAAACTCGATGAAGTCAATCCATCTATAAATAGATGATGTAATCATTCAGTATAATAAATGAATAGATGATGTGAAGAGAAAGGAGAACATGAATGAATCAGACGAGCACATCTATGGATTAGATTGAGAGTTTCAAGAACAGGAACAGCAAAAGGTGAATTTGGTTAGCAAGAACCAAGAACAGAGCATACCGAGAATCAGAGGTATTAATCAATCACAATTAGGTGATAATATTTTTATGTAAACTAAATTGGATCTGTATCAGCAATAGGAGATTGCATTTACCAGGTCAATTTGTAATTTGCTATCATTCTAACAAGTGGAGCAAAGTGTAGAAATCCTTTCAAGGAAGGTGGATTTAACCATCCAACAACAAATCTCTTAACCGAGTGCACACTCAACAGTGTTGCTAAAGCTCTTTTAATAGAGTAGACTTTAATAGGTCTCCACTGATATTCCTAACAGGGTAGATCATCAGAAGTGATCAAATTGTAAGCCTTAACCGGCCCCTTCCAATCTGCAGATAGTGAAGATTTTGTGGGTGTCATCCCCACCGCAGTTTTTACTTCGTCACAGGAGTTTTCTGCAATATCATATCTTGTGTTATGTGCCAAATTACTTTCATGAATGTTTCTATGAATGTTCACATGTATGTTAATGTTATGATTTGATATAACTCACATCAAGATAGTATAAATCAGATTGAATGGATATACAATTGATTACAAAGGTTAATTGATAAAAGGGATACAAAAGTTTTAGAGGTACTGATTCACCCCTCCCCTCTCAGCACATACTTCTCATTTATCCCAATAGATGGTACCCTCCACATCACACTTATTAATTTTATCTATCATGGTTACTTGAAAGACAATCATGATAAAACTTATAAGCAGAATATATTAAATCTTGAATATGTTGAATACGAGTTTATATCATCAATAAATAATATTCAAAATAAAAGTAAAAGTAACTAAAACCTACTTGAAATTAATCGATAGAAGGTGCAAAATAATTAAAGACTGAGGAGGGATGGGCTTATTATGCTACATACAAGTTGAATCTAATGTTGAATATAAGTATATTTTGAAATTGATCTTTGTGCAATTTTTCATCACATAACTAGTGCATAAAATAATGTTATTACCATAGGAAATTTTATCAATGAAATCAATAAGAATGCATCCTAGGAATTTTATCATAGATAATCTAGTCACCTCTAAAAATATACATTCAAATTATTTTAAATAATCATTTTTATTGAATAAATATAATTTTTATTTGAGTGTCTTTTTATTTGAATTCATGGTGTATTCATTTTTTTAAGAAAAACATAATTTGTAATTCCCAAGTTATATATATCCTTGGGATGATAGGCACAAGATACTATCAATTTTATGAGGGAGAAATGTGCTTAATATTGATATTTGATATGTCATAAGAATTTATACAAGGTGTCGATGGTTGATAAACTTAATTGATCCAACAAAAAGAGAAGAAGAAACAATGGACACATAACTAACGGGACAATGGAATAGACAATTGTGCCAATAAATTATAATTCATTGCCTAATATTACATGGTGTCCTCGAAACAATCAAATGGTGGCATGTTACACTAACAGGTTTACACATAGAACTCTTTAAACCTATCATTAGCTAGCTTAATTAAAACAATATAGATAGGCTAAATTAAATCTAGATTAATTCCACATATTACTATACAAAGAATTATATGTTATGTACTTTACTCATGCTAACACCAAAGCTATTGTAATTGGATGAATGAATTGAAATAGTGTCGAGTTCAAATCTTCTTCAATATAATAAAAATGTGAATCATAAACATGGTTTCAAACTTTAATTCCATTGAAAATTATATTCAATGTGGCTAGATGGCTCTAAAGGTCCCTAAGGTAAATTTAATTCCTATACATAGATTTGAAAAGACAATATAAATAAAGCTAGTGGATATTTAAAATATGTGGAAAAAATGAAGATTTTGGGAGTGATGTCTCAATTGATATTTCTTATATTCAAATAGAGCACAAATTAGGCTTAAATATCTACAAAATGTAACCATATAAAAGACTTCAAAATTATGTACGAAAATTTATGAGAAATGGTTGAAGGACATAAAATTCAAGGGCGATGTATTCATTGAAAGCATCAGAAAAGTTTATGGTGATCTAAAGCTGCTAATAAATGTCATTGATATAGAAATTACAAACATTAAGCAGAGGCTATATAGTAGCAAGTAGATAAAGAATTGAAGGATATTTTAGACTTGGGCTTGTAAAAAACAATAGCATTTCACAAATTCTTCCAAATTTTGATGACCTTAGATGCATAATGCAGAGAAAAGGCATAGAATGGAAGGGCACTTTTTGGAAGCAAAATAGAAAAAGAGTAGACAGAGCAAGCTACTAAAGGAATGTAATTAGGTTTATGTTGATACTCATAAAGAGCTAGCAACTATTAGAGTGCAGCTAAAGAAAAAGGATGATGTTGGAGATGGAACTACAAAATATCTAAAGGATGAGTTTGGAAAGGCCATAGAAGAATCATTTGATGAACAAGCATTTTGCAAGGAGAACATGAAGAAATAAGAACCAATTGATGTATCTTTGAAATGGTATGAAGATTATCCAACAACCTTCATAGCTAGGATAGATGGCATCTAGGAAAATTAGAAATTATGGGGATTAAGAACAAAGAATTTCATCATTCCCCAACATGCAAAGATACCAGAAATCACCCACACACTCAAGTATTACAAAGCTACAAAAGCAACAACTCGACAAGTATAAGGAAATTGACAACACTCATAGTGGGTTCCTCTTATTGAACCACTTAGTGTACGTCCAGTGTGGGTTCGTCTTCTCAATCTCCCCCTTAATTTTTGAGAGAATTCTTGTTTGGGGCAATCGGCAACACTATTAGCCATTTTTTGAAGGTGGAGGATACTACGGCCTCTGTTGGTCTCTCTACCTTTGCATGCATTTTGGTTGACATTGACATCTCCACACCTCTTCCTAGAGATGCGGTTCTGATGGTTGGGGATAGGTTGTGGTCTCAATCATTTGATTATGAGTGTCTCTCCTTTTGATGTTGTATGTGCTTCTCTACTAGTCACTTGGCAATAGATTATTCTTTCCCTGATCATAAAGGAGTTGTAACTTGGTGGAAGGGCGCTAAAGGTAAACATTTGATTGTCCTGGCTTCTGAATCTTCTTTTGATGACTCTCCACAAGCTGAAGATGACTCCCTCCAAATGATGCTCCTATTGTTATTTTGACCTCCTTAGACCCTATGGATCCTACTCCACCTCTTGTTGCTAATGCGGCCCCCTCTGGTTGTATGGTCCCTTCTCCATCTACTACTCATGTTCTGCTCCAGGGTGAACCCACAATAGTGGGTTACACTTTTTTGCCTGAACGGACACTGAACTCTACATTTTGAAAAAAACTTTCAGATTCAGATGCATATTGCCATTAAACCGTTTGAAATCCGAAGATGAAGTAAACTAGAGTCTTTTAGGATTTTCTATCTAGATTCTAAATATATTTTTTTCTTTTTTTTTTAATTGATTTGAATGGCTTTTCTTTCTCCCACGAAAATTGCTATGTTGCTGAAAACGTCATTTTCAAAGAGTTACATTGACTTCATAGAGCATAACTTTTTTTCTAAAATAGATATCAATGTGCTTCTTTCGAATTTAGTTACGTAACATCCATACGAAGGGCATGCAATTGGTTTTATGACATTATCATGATTATTTCAAATTTTATGAACATTTGAAGTTGAGTAAACCGTAATTTTGACATACATTGACTACATAGCTTATAACTTGTGTATTTATCGAAATTCAATTTTTTTTTTTAATAGAAAGTAAACTCAAAGACAAAGGCCACTGTTATTTTTCAAAAAAAGATTCCTCTTTTCTACTATTTTTCATTGAACGTCAAACTTGGAGGTTTATATTTGATAAAAACCTACATTCGATGCACATCAAAAAATATAGGCCTAATTAATTCAAAAATTGTTAAATCTATATTCATTAGAAAGCTCATTCAAAGTAATTGTGCGATGCAAAAGGACGTCTCCTTATTCTTCCATTTGAGCCATGTGTTTGAGCCCCGGAGCCATGAAAACTTCAAACTTGTCCACCTCTGCAAATGGCCTCTAATCAGAGACTTTCTATAGAAACTACTTTCTATCGAAAGTACTTGATTGGAATTGCCCTTAATCAAGGACTTTAGATAGAAAGTACTTTCTATCAAAAGACCCTACTTTCTATCGAAAGTACTTTCTAAATCTGCCTTCTTTGCAAATTTCAGGAGGAATTGCTTCCTCCAAAAAATTGTTACCCACTATTGTGGGTTCACCCTCCAGCCTTTGACTGATGATGTGCAACCTTGGAAATAGCCTACCCCTTGTGCTAATAGTCTCACAAAAAGGATCTCCCTACTTTCTCTCCCTTGTGGTGGGGATCTTAATGAAAGTATTGCCTGGACGATTCTTCGTTGATGCAAAAGAATTCATTCTTTAGTTTCTCATTCTCCTCCCCATGTTGTGGGTGAGTTATCTACCCACTCTTGATGTGGTTTATTATCTCTTCTACTAGTGTGTTGTTAATGGTTTGTTTGTGACCTTGTTGGAAATGATCTTTTTAGTTTGTCGTCGTAAGGGCAAACACCCTTTTGTTTTGTTTATGTTTATTATAAAAAAACAAGCACAAGTAAATGGAACCAACATGTGTGCCAAAACAAGCCACCTCAACAATAATTTGTCTTGTGAAATATTTAAAAGTTCTCTAATGTTAATACTTTATAGAACTTTCATTATATCCAAAGAAATTGTTTCAAAGATTCAGTGGATAATTACATTTGAAATCTTTAAATACGTCATTGATAGACATTATTGAAGATCAAATTTTCGTCAAAGTTTGATATTGTTTATTGCTAATAAATGGATGGTGTTGTCAATTGGAAGGGACTTTGTGAGTCTTTGTGCTTGCAAATATAAACATTCATGTTTTGAAATTAAATGTAAGTTTGTGTGCTTTAGTTTATTTCTAGTTATCATGCATTTGTGTGTGTGACAGTTGTTTACATAGTATTCATTTCCTTGAATGGTGAAATCTGACATCTAAACTTTACATTTTTCTATTACAATCTATGCATTGGAAAGTTCTTTAAAACTCCATATCCATTTGTTGTAAAAAAATATTTAACTATTGTTAATTTTTATTGTCTTTCATAGTTAAAAGCATACCTTATTTTATTATATAAAAATCCAAAAATTATATACTTATACAACTCTCCAATAGAAGAATTATTTCAATGAACTAAACACCTAATTTAACAAGCAGATTTGCAATTTTACCCTTGGACTAATGTGAGACTTGAGATTTGCAATTTTACCCTTGGACTAATGTGAGACTTGAGATCTAGTTGATCTACCTAATAAAGGAAATATATTGGTTGCAAATGGGTATATAAACAAAAGTTTTGAGGGAAGCAATATATTGGAGAAGTACAAGGTAGAGTAGAGGCAAACAAATATTTCTAGATTTAGATATTGGTTTTTGGTAAGATTTTTGTTGTCCATTGTATTTATGTTGTATGTTGTTGAGTTTTATCTTAAAATAAGACAAATGGATGACAGATTGTATTCTTACATAAAGATTCTATGGTGGAAATCTAGGTGAAACAACAAAAGAACTTTTACATTAAGAGGAAACCAAATATTGTATATTAATTTTAAAAAGCACTAATATGATTTGAAATAGCCACCACTTATGTTGTATCAAAAGCTTTACTCATGTCTTGGAACTAGGTTTTTCCAAAGACTACCTAGATCATATTATGTTTCTTGCATACATTATCACATTTTAATTAATGTTTTATATGTTGATCTTTGGAAACAATAAGACACTAATTACATAGGCTTAATCCACAAGATAATAAACTTATAAATAAATATCCCTTGATTTGTAGGCATTAAGTTATTTTCGGGAACAATATTTTAATTCTCAAGAAAAAAAATGGAAAGTGTGTACAATGTTCCACATAATAGCATGGTATGAAGCCTTACATATGCAATGGTCACTAGTAAACTAGACATTGCCCAAACAATTAGAGTTAATCAATCCTTAAAAAAAAAAATATTTTACTATTTATGAAAAGGGAGGGTGCACTAGAGAGAAGCTTTTGGTCAATGAATTGTTATCATGGAACTATGGATTCAAATTGGATTAGTGATCTTGTTAGTATAAGATCTGCAAGCACTTGCTTTCTACTCTGAAGAAGCAATAAGTTGAATGGGTAAAAGGTAACACACAATTGATTTGTCCACTATACCCAAGTATATGGCTAAAACACATGCATGCAAAGAAACAATGCAATTGAAGAAACTTAAGTATTGATTTTGATTTTGAGAGCAAAATAATGAGAATCGATTATGAAGATCAGAGTGCATTTAATTTGTTTAGCAAAGACCTCAATGTACCTTGTTTATGCCAAACATCTAAATGTACATATCATTTTGTTTAGGAGATGTAGAGGGTAAAATGATTTAGATAAAAAATTGTTATAATTTGGTGGATGTAGTCGAATCCCTAACAATGACAATAAATACCAAAAAAAATAGCTATCGAGTGAAAGAATGTTTGAACTTTGTTGTGCTATTCATCTACAAAAAGTTCATACAGGGGAGAATGTCAGAACTTTGGTGTACTATACGCCTGCAAAATAATCTATACTAAAATATATTCAATCTCAAATGGCAAGATGTTATGTGATAAGCAAAGTGGTGCATCTTGAATCACTACAATAATGTGGTGTGAGTTAAAAACCCATGGTATTGTGCCATAAGGTGTAGTGTAAGTCAAACTTCATGGTTTAGTCTAAAGGAATGTTGAATGCCCGTAAAGCAAGAGTAAAAAGCACAACTAATTTGGCTCAAACTTGGTTATAGCTTCCTATTCACAGTATTCTGTCATAGATTTATTGCATTCGATTCGGAGTATTTTGTGGTGGAGATTTATTGCATCTTTTTCAGAGTACTCTATGGTATAGTAGATAATCTAAAAGGTGCACTAGATCATGGGAATAAAACCTCTATTACCTAAAGCCATAATAACTACTTTGTAGCATTGCAACATAATTGTACTATTTCAGTGTTACATTATCTTCATAGTTACACCACCGTCAGAGACGCAGATGGCAGAACAGGGGGACAGCCGGGGAGAGGGAGTGTTAGTTGTATATAGTATATACTATACATATGGAACTTAAGATCCTAGTTATGAAAAGATAAAGACTATTAAAAAGTATAATAGCTAAATTGCAAATGCCAAATACTAAATAGTAAATACTTGAACATTGAAGTTTAGAATAACGAATTACTAATTAGAAATTAGATTCCTCAATACTAAATATAATTTTAAATTGTCGAATCGGCAAATGGAAGATTTCTCTCCTCCAACCACTATTTTCTCAGCTCTTCACTCTTCTTCTTCTTGTAGCAAACAATTAGAAATGACGATGTGAATCAAAATAAAGTTTGGAGAACCTTTTGTAGGCTTGGAAGGCCTTAGATGGGGCCCACATCCACTTAGGTTTTGAATAGATCCAAAAAAAAATTAAACTCGTGACAAAAAGCGTCTGTCGACATGGGATGCTCAAACGTCCCGAGGACACCAAGACATCCCCACGTCCTGGCAGCGATCATCGGCAAACGAGCAGCACAGCTGGGGACTTGGGAAAGGAGTCCCCACATCCCAAGGCAGTCCATGTTCTGGGAACGCTAGGGTTTAGGGTGGGACACGTCCCTGTGAAACACTAATTATATTCAATGGATGCATGATCAACTACTAACGACTTAGGCCACTTACATTTCCAACAAAAAGCGCTTTTGTTAGATGAAAACGTCTCATGGGAGTCACCCGTAGCAAAGATGATGGCATAGCATAGATTAGGTGTGTACTGTGTGTTCCCAAGGTGGTTAGAATGTGGGGTCATAGGATTCCATGGAATGGCTTTGCCTACATCAAAGCCATGACATGGATGGAAAAAATTGATGACATTGTTAGCAAAGAGGTTGTGTGGGTTGTACAACATATGTATTTTGCATATTGAGAACAATAGCATAAGGGATAATTATATTTTGTTTGCACTTTATGGTTACAAACAAATACAATTGTTGGTTCTCTTTTAATGCTGGGTATTTTCCCCTATCGTTTCTCAAGTTAAACATTTTCTCATGTGTTATGTGAATGCTCAAATCTTTTGTCCTCTATTTTCTTGTTAATGATTTTATACAGCAATTTGAAGTTCTAATTTGATCACATAATTCGAAGTTTTGTTAGATCAGGTAACTGGTATTTGTTATCATCTGTATCCCATAGAGTGCTTGGGGTCATTGACATCAAAATATTTCTTGCATGCATTCATTATTGATGAAATATAACTAGCCATGTGAATCAATTGATCCATGTTAGTGCACTTATTCCAAAAGTGACCTTGTGAGGAAAAGAAAATTTATGACAAACGCCAACTTTACAATGCATGTTAGTTATGTTTCCAAATGCCAAAAACAAGGCCATCAAGCTTGAATCTAGACTAGTTGTGGGATATCTCAATTAATAAACTATCAAATCTAGACTTTACAGCTCTCAGCAAGAAATCGACCAACGTGGGATATCTCAATTAATAAACTATCAAATCTTCACAATTTATAGTAATAAACTTTTCAACATGCATATAAATGTGGCCATTTTGATTCCTGAGAATAATTAATATAAATATCAAAATTACATTAGTTTTCAATTCGGACTGAATTGCTCAGAGAGAATAAAAATGTGACCTCTGCTCATTGGATGAACCCATGATGAAAATAAGTTCACATCATCTTCTGCTTTGAGTGACAGAAACAGCATCCCTCCATTATTAATATATGACTGAAGTCCCAGATGGATTCTCTAGGTAGGAAATGCAAATAAACAAGGAACAATGAGCAAGAAGGGATTAGCTCACTTTACAGTACAAGACACTTTGTAGTCAGGATGGCAGTCGAATATCAAAGCCAAGTGAGAGGTGAATTTATTAACTTCAGAGCAAGGGACCATTACAGGAATCTTGCTTAAACAGTTTGGTATAGAAATTTTGACTAGTTGTTCATACTGTATGGATACCATTTGCATAGGGACTGTTGTAGCAAGTAGTTTGAATATCATCCTCTGTACAAAAGTAACGATCTCCAAATTCTCCCATTCCTGGAACAACTCGAAACTCTTCATTCAATGCCATGTCAATTTCTGATGTCACAATTTTAAGCCTTGGAAACCTTTTGCAGACCATTTGTATTCCTTCAGGAGCCTGCATTATGTATCACCATTTTAGTTCCAAGATTTTACAGTCTTCTACATTTTATAATGTTTGCAAAAAATGGTAAATCAAGAGAACTTTCATACAGCAATCATCACATCATCTAAGAACACAACAGAATAGATAAGAGTATCCAATGTGCAGATTTGGCTCTTGATATAGACAGCAATTTACTCCATGGTGAACTCAGCTAACTGATATAAAATGTATGTAGAGAGAATAGGAGTATGTGCAATAGTTGGCTACAACTGTCAAGATAACAACTTTCCAACCTCATAACTCAAAATTAACTAAATTATGTGTTAAGCGTGTTACTTTGTAAAGATAAAGTCATCTGCAGACATGTTTGTTCCCTTGCGGTATATGTCATTATCACACTACTTCAACACTATGGTCCATAGATTATATCAATACCAAAGGCTCTACAAGCAGATTTTATCATGTGGCACCTCTTGGCACTGTTACATCACCCATGTCACACATGGTAGCAAAGCTTATCTACACATGGTCCTCAATCATTTGCAACCCATCAAGGTATTCGCTCAGCTATTGTGAGAACACATTTTTAAGACCAGTAGACAAACTAAAAGCACAACGCAAAATCCATCAAGATTAAGGCCTATTTACTACAAATTCCATGCATCTCAATCTGAGCAATAAATGCTGATAAAGAAGGCCAGACAAAGTTTGTAAGAGAATTGTAAATACAGTGTAGGAGATGCGAATGGAGAGCTGAAGCTGCCCTTTTCTATCCAGACTTTGAAATGACAAGGTAAAAGAGGATTATCTTACAGATATAAGGTTAAGAAAAATAATATTTGATTCATGTACTCCTTTCTCCAGCAGCAAAAGAATAGCTTGCACAGCTGAATTTCCTGCAAATTATTAAATCAAAGGCCTGAGAAAATTAGATTTGATGAACAGTCAACTTCTGGCAAATGCAATGCATCCTTTTCCAATATTGTGAGCCTAGAAAAATAGTAAATACAAATTGTCTACGAGTTGAAACTTTCAGGTTTTGCCACTACAATTAGATACTGGATATAATGTATTACAAACTTAAAAGCTAAAATGATAAACGCAGGACAACAATATTACAAATTTTATTTATCAGTGACTTGCATTATGAGAGGGTTTGCATGAAACGGCATTCTCACTAATGGTTATAGAATGTGTCAAACGTAGACAAACATTTACTTCAGATACCATGACCAATGGATTGAATCATTCCATAAGAAAAAAAAAGTACTACTAATATAACGGGATAATTTTACAAATATACTGATTCCAGACATTTTGCTAGTACTGGATGGACCCAAACATAAAATACAGAGCACTAGAAAGTAGAAACAATCATTTTACATCTTTCAGCAAGCATATTAAGATAACACATTCCACATAAAGTAATTGATAAGGACTTTCTTTTCCTAAAAGAATTTTCATACCTGTTGCAAGAACTGGGTCCAAGAGCAACACATGACGATTTGAAATGTCTTTTGGCAGCTTCTCATATATCAGCTACACAATATTGCAAAAAATGGAATGTGAGTTTACAACATGTACTAAATAACAAATAGACAGTAGTTATAATATTAGTGTAATTTCCATGAGTACTGAAAACTTACTAACCTGTTTTCCATTATCTCCATCTCTATGAATGAGAATTTTTCCAATTTTAATTCCTTTGCAACATGCCCGCAGTGCATTCTCCATGCTTTCCCCACTAAAAGTAAAAATAGCACAATGTAAGCTTCTTTGTTTCTGTAACTACCACAACCATTCACAAATTAACAGCTCTGCCAAAAGCTGCCTTAATCGATTCCCAAACAAGATATAACTATATTAGCTCTTATTGCCATCAATTATATAGTGAGTAAATATTGACTAAATTTTCTATGTTGGCTGTGCCTGTTAAAGCCAAAAGCACACGTCAGTATTTCCCCGTGTAAACTATGAGTGAAAGCTTCTAAATGGTCACATTTACAGTATATAAAGAGTCAAAAAAAGAATCTCAATTATCAGGACAAGGTGAATGTGCAATTAATAGAGTAAATATTCGTACATGGTCTATACAAATATATTGTCAAATAGAAGGACAATTTGACAGTTTCGAAGCAGGTAAATCATAATCAAGTTTGCCATGCAAGGAAAACAAAGGATGAGACTTCTGTTTAGTGTAGACAAGTGAAAGTGCAAAACCCTTCTTTTCAAGGTAGAAAGCATGCAAATGACTATTGCAAAAATCTTTTTGAGAATTTTCCCCTCAGAGACATGATTCTAGCACATTTGTTTGCAGTTTGAAATTTTCTGCTGTAAATTTTCAAAGTTTCTTTAACCATTGTTTAGTTGAAAGCAAGGGCTTGCTAGAGTGTACTTTGCAAAATTTTGGCTCTGGGTGACAAAGTTTGAAGCAGAAAATTGTTAACCACCTATCCAGACATGCCAAAAAAATAGTTATTTCCTCAATTTGCACTGTTTGGTAGAGCGCGATAGAAAAAAACAGAGAATGAATCCCATATACCAATGAAATTTCTGATATTCTAAACAAAATTGGTTTACTAAGAGAAAAAAATTATTTTTCAGAAATTTTGGAATATATATATATATATATAATTCGTGGTTTTAAAAATAATATGTTAAATGAATATAATTATATAAATTATTCACAATAACATTAATATTAAAGTTTTGACGTTGAGATTAAAACCTCCAAGAAAGGGACAAGAGAAATGCAAGTGAGCACGTGCAGGCTGGGAGCACAGACAAACAAGGGCAGATTGGACAGTGATCCATTTGTTGGAAAGAGTTTGGCATCGGCGACAACCAAGGTGATCTTGAGGAAAAATTTGTTCGGAGCTTGCTAGAGGTGGCTCCTGAGGGACGGCATGCAACACTACTCATGGGCAACAATCCAAATCCCAGCCTGGTAGAAAGGGACAGCATCAACTAGCAAAACCCCCTCTTGTGAAAAAGCTTGCTAAATCCCCTCCATTACCAGAAAAGGCTGCAGATGCAGCTTCAAAATTGCAGATTGAGAAGTCATCATTGTTGAATGTGGTATACAAGGAATGCAAGTACTCTTAAAACCCCTTCTATTGGTTCACGTCTTTCTGCAACCAGCAAATCACCTCTCTCTCCCTTACTGGTTGATTAATCACCTCTTTAATCAGCCTCTCTCCCTTATTGGTTGATCGAAAACAGATTTCACTACTATTTTCCACTCAAGATGGTCCGAACTTATCTAAATCTAAGTTGCTGGTTCGGATTCCGGTATGGATGCGGGTTTGAAATTCGTCCAAATTGTTTTGGGGTTGGTTTCCAATTTGTTTTGGGTTCTTTCGTACAAAAATATATATTTTAAATATATATATATATATATATATATATATATATATATGCAGCAGCAAATAAGTTCATACACCACTATGCTAATATTAAAGCAACATAGCAAAATACACCACCACATATATTAACATTTTAGTCCAAATGACATAACAAAATGCCAAAATAGACCACCATATCAATATTTCGGTTCAAAATTTAAAAATAATAATGTCAACCGAATGTTATTCAGTAAATAAGCAGCAGCTAAGCATGAAAGAGCAGTGACTTGATTGTTTACGTGAGTCAAGCAAACACAAAAGTCTACATATCTGGAGCAGTGCACGTCCACAATGTAAACTAATTCATACAAAATCAGTATAAACCTACATTACCACATTCGCCTCGCTGACCCCAAAGTCGAAAGTCGGTTCGCATCAAATTCGTAAACGGTGCAGGTTCGCTTCAAATTTGATTTTTTCCTGATGAATTCGCTGTAAATTCGTTGAGCAGGACCCTGGTCAAATTTCACCCCATTTTGACCAAATTTGGAAATAGTGGCGCAAGCCCAGAGCAAATTTGGATGAATTTGGGCGAATGTCGGGCGAATTTGGGCGAATGTTGTTTTGTTGACTTTTCATTGAAGTTTTTAAACATTGTTTTTGCAAACTAAACCTAAACGTGACCCGATATAACATTTTTTGGTCTCACACAGCATATTCTCAAACGGCATTTTGCACACGGCAGGTGTTTTCTGAGAAAATACACGGTATTTTCTGAGTTCTCTCCTCACACGGCAGGTGTTTTTCATCAGCGACAGGTCTCCTCACATGGCAGGTCTTTTTTATCAGCAGCAGGTGGTCTTATAGCAGCGACTGGATCTGGGTGGTCTTCTAGCAGCGACTGGGTCTGGGTGTTGACATTATTGTTTTTAAATTTTGAACCAAAACATTGATATGGTGGTGTATTTTGGCATTTTGTTATGTCATTTGGACTAAAACATTAATATATGTGCTGGCGTATTTTTCTATGTTGCTTTATTATTAGCATAGTAATGTATGAACTTATTTGCTGCTGCATATGTATACATATACATATACATATACATACACACACACACACACACACACACACATATATATATATATAATTTAAATTTTTTAAATCTTGTACAGACGAACCCAAAACGAATCCGAACCCAACCCAAAAAAAATTTGGACGAATTTCGAACCTGCATCCATACCGGAATCCGAACCAGCAACTTAGGTATAAACTAATATATACGAACAGTATATTGGAGAATACATCCACGTCAGCATATCCAAGATACATACACACAAGAAAGATTATAATTTATTATGCAATTGACATCCACAACAACATGAATAGAAGCCTATACCGAACAAAAGCAAAAGCATATGTGATTTAATGAATGGCATTCAAAGTCCCACTATCATTATTGAATGGCATTTAATGAATGGCGAATTTCAAGAGAATGTGAACCGCATCCGACTCCCGACCAAATCGAATTTTGAATTTGGGGTGTGTTGAGCGAATGTGGTAACGTAGATCTAAATCATATAACACTCAGAATGATGTCCCTCTCTCCTCTGATGAAGGCCGTTCAAGTGGGATGATGCTCATGCCCAAGTAACCTATATCATGTCCCTTTCTAAAGATTGAAGATTTTAGTTATGCATTGGGGCCCAATCATTGCTTGATTTGGGCAACTTTTGTGTTGTTTTATGGGTCTGTCAAAATGAGAACTTGTGGCATATGTAATCATTCATTAAAAAATATTTTTTCATTTATCTATTTTTGAAGGGGAAAACAATTTTCAAGGGCTCAGTTTGTAAATTCCTATAAAGGCAAAGCTAGTACCTTCCTTCTGATCATTTGTCGTTTGCAAAAATTCAAAATTTCAGATTAGTGCAAAAAGGACAAACCCAATGGTTGCAATTTCCAAAGGACGAAACCCCTTGGTAGCAATTTTCCAGATGATGAAAATCCGCATGCAGTGTTACCCGAAGACCCATCTCCCCTCTAGACGCGTCTCCGAGACTTTTCACGTCTCCAGAGACTTCAAAAATGGCTGGAGACTTCATGGCAAAGTCTCGAAGAATCTGAGCCTCCAATTCCAAAAAATGAAGTCTCCTACCTGTCTCCTGTATAAAAAACAAATTTAAAATACAACATTAAGTCATTTTATGATTTTGACCCTCATTTTAAATTTTATTTAGCAAGGCGATTTTAAATGATTTAAGTCATTTTGACCATGGTGGAAGAAGCAGTTGAACTTGAACCAGATGGCCTTAATGAATTGCCCCCAGTTGTACTACCGTCAAAGGAACCTGAGTTGGAGAGTGATGATTTTTTGGACAGCATCATAGCTGAAGACCTTGAGATGGATGATCACAGCCTTGTGGAGTAGATGATACTAGATAGATTTCTAATTTTTGTTTACAGTTCTCAGTTTTTTGTTTGCATATCAGCGATTTAGCATCAAACTATATATTTTTGAATTTCAAATTTCAGTATGTAATGATAATCTGAGCGATTATTAATTTGATATGATGGTGATCATAAGCAATATTCAGAAATCAGATATGACTGTGAGATATGCAATGTGAGTTTTGAACTATTTGACTCTATATTAATATGACATTACTATTTAGCTAAGATACCGGGTTTGCCCCTGGACCCCCCCGGACCAGGATAAGTTTGAACCGGTTTGTGGTCCGGGTCCAGTCCGCCTGCGGGTCTGGTCTAGGTCCGGTCCACAGGGACGAAGTTCGAACCACCCAACAATCAGTTTGGACCCAAGCAAACTGGCCGGAAAACAGCGAACTTGGAACAAACTTTGCCGAATTTTTGCCAGCGGAAGGAGTTTAAGAAGTTTTTTTGGCAAAATTTATAAATTTTTGACATCCACAACCCAAATTTTTGACATCGCCAAAATTGGGCCCGCTGAAAAATAACTCTCGATGCCTTTATAAAATAATTAAATAAATAATTTGGGGTGGAAACTGCGCCAATAAAAGTGGGGACAAATTAATCTCCGAGTCTTATTAGGCTCCATATAGAAGATGATGATGATGAAGAAGAAGAATCAATAAATTATTAATCCATTAGTTGAACTTCAAACAATGATACTTGAACTGATGTTATGATTTAATTTTTATGTTTTGAATCTTTGATGTTGAACTTGAACTTGAAGTATATGATGGTATGATCATGATTCATGATGGTATGATTACAAGTATTTTTGTTGTTTAAATTTTTTTATGATACATGTGACATTCTAATCTTAACTCATGTTTCTAGGCTGCATAAATATATATGTGTGTGTGTGTGTGTGTGTGTATTTTACATATTTTTGTACTAACGAACCCGAACCCAAACCCCTTTTCAAAATTTTGCCGTACCGGCGAACCGGTCCTTCGAACTCAAACTCAAACTCGAACCGGCATCCTAGCTATTTAGTATTAGTCTTTGACTCTTTAAACTTTTAATGTTCAATGTTCATACTTATAACTTTCCATTGTTCTTGTTTTCAAAGCACTATGTTATGAATCTATGGTATTTCTTAGAAATTATTAAATTATATTATAAAAAAAATTTGCCGTACCAGAGACCTCCAAGTCTCCCTGTCTCCAGGTAACCTTGTCCAAATGGCATCTTAGAGGATTTGGGAACAAAAAAACCCCATATCTGTTTGGTGCAATTCCATTTTAAGGATCACATTTGTATTCAATGATTCAGCTGGAAACATTTATTATTTGCAATCAAATCTGAGAATGATCCAAATTCTTGCATTTGGTGTGATTTTACTGCTTTTGCGGGGCTGTTCACCATTTATTCGCAGGGCTGATTGATCTTGTAAGTGCTGCCTATGTCCTAAACTCTAGCGCTGACAAAAAAGGAGCTGATCACCTATGTTACATGGTCTGCTTTCATTCTTCAAAAGTCACTGCACTTATTGCAGGCTCTGGTCTGAGTTTCCATAGGAGCAATGGTCTTTTGACAGGGCTGATCACCTGATTTGAGAATTATATAATTTACTATTGGGTAGCTAATTCACCGTTACATGTCATTTCTGTTTGCAGGGCGGGTTCACTGTCTTTGCTTGCAGGAATCAGAGATAATCAGCTGCCACCCCAGCCATACGCCTAGCTGTTGATCATCTAGGCTGATAGTCAACTTTGGAAGTGATTTTGCAGGTCGTTGCAGCAATTTATCAGTCCTGATCTGGCTGTTCTATCTCGTAACAAAGGTGTTTCCAGTCTCCTATCTCATATGGTCACCTATATACATCTATGTTCGACATTTCTTTGTTGCTAGTCTGCTGCTCTACTGTTATCAGCAAAGTTGCATGTCCACGAATACGGATACAAATACAGATACGGTATCGGATACAGATACGGCCATTTTTTAATACCCCCAATATGGATACGACTGGATATGACATTAATAAAAAACACACATATATTTACAATTTTCTAAGTTATCCAGAGGAGATTTTCATTACTTCAAAAGCAAAAATGCCACATAAATAATTATAAATTAATTTAACACTTTATAACATGCAAAAATAGTAAAGTTGCATCGGAAGACAACCCAAAAAATGGGTTAGTGAAATTGACAAAATATTTCATGTCCTTCTCATTTCGTGTAGGTTTTGTTTATATGCCACATAAATAATTATAAATTAATTTAACACTTCATAACATGAAAAAATAGTAAAGTTGCATTGGAAGACAACCCAAAAAATGGGTTAGTGAAATAAAAAACACTTCATTTGTCCTTATCATTTCGTATAGGTTTTGTTTATAACAAAAAAAAATTTAAATTGCATTAATGAATTTTTTTAAATTAAATTTGGGGAGATTTACGTCAAATTTTTAAAAAATCAAGTTTTTTTGGGCACAAATGGGTACAATTTTTTGTGTATCCGGGCTGTATCAGATATGTTTCCAAATTGGATATGGGGATATGCGAGCCCGAGGAGGGACAAAGGAGTTTCCAGCTACTGTGGTTATCAGATCTGAGCACTCTATTCAATTATTACTTTCATTAATAACTTATTTAGATTGAATTTAATATCTGAATTTGTATAGTTAGGGTTTGACAATATTTAATGGTTACCTATATATCTACAGTTTTCTCATACTATCCAGTGTTTACTTTCAGCATTTATTTTCCTGCCTCCCTGTCAATCAGAAAAGCTACCATAAATGCATACATTCAAAAAATACATACAAATTAGTATAGCTTTTTTAGTATCCCTGATTGGGGACATTACAAACTGGGGAAGAAGCTACTCTTCATATTGCCATGGTGGATGTTTCCAAGCTGATTCTCCACTCCATCAATATTCTGTCCTCTCAAGAAGTATGGTTGCAATTTATTAATTATGAAAGGCTTCACTTTAGATGTTACTAATGTACAAAGTTGAGGATAGAGGTGGCAAATTGCTCATTAGAGATTTGAAGGATCCGAATGTAGCAACTAATGATTTGGTCATGACAGAAGTTCTTACAATCACCTAAACAGAGAAAAATAATAAAACCTGATAGCAGGTCCAAGACAAAACAAAGAGTGAAAAAAAAAGTTGGAAAGTTGCCCTTGGAGGCCCAGGATACAGTGGGGAAGAGTTCTGAGTGGATGATGGAAGCTCCCCTTTCACAAAAGTTCAAAGCACAGTTCTTTTTCTTGCACTTCACAACCACAGAGAAAATTACTTTTCTTCTATTCCCAATTTGTCAACCTTCAAGAGGTTCTTCTCCACTTGTTTCTGAGAAACTCAAAATTGAAGGTGGCTCCATTCTGCTTGAGTATCAACCTATATGGGGTTTGTCGCCAATTTTGGCTTTCTCTCTGCACCATTCACTTGTTATGCCTTGGCTCTTTTTATGTTGAGTCCAAATGATGACTTCACCAAATCAAAAAACATCACCAGAGAAGATAGGCAGACCAATTAAATACTCTATATCAGAGTGTGTTCATTATGTTGTTTTTGCATATCTTACACCAATGCCTGCTGTCAAAAAGGTTACCCATGTAGATATTTCTCAACATTTCTACACATTTTGTAATATAGTAACTAAACCTCTAGGTCCTTCCTGTTTGGTCATTTCGGGGGCGTGTATTTAGATATTAATAATAAATTAATATAATATTAAATACTGTAATCTTTGTCGTCTAATGCCACCATCTCTTCCAAAGATTGACATGCCAATTCCTCTCAAATTCATTTCTTTGGCTTTTGTCAGAAGAAATATTATCCAAAAGACATGTATAATTATTTTTGAAGAAATTTTTACTTATCAAAATTAGAATTAGATGAAAAATGATTGTATATGGATGGCTTCCATTGGCCCCAGAGTAATCTTCTTTGGTATCAAGTATTTGAGGTGACAAAGCAACGGAAATGCCATTAAGGTAATAGGTTAATAACTAAAGAAATGTGTGGTGTTTGATGTTATAAGCATATAGTTAGAAAAAAAATGTATGTAAATCTCACTCTAAATATTGATTTCAACAAAATCATGCCTTTCACTAATATAAAACTAACTATTTAAATCATGACGACATCATACACATTATGGTTTAAACTTGCAGAAAATTAAGATGGGTATTATTTACCTGCGAATTATCGATACACCACATAGCGTCTTACAAAAGTCAACTCCAATATAGACTGATCCTGCATTAAAGCACTGGAAATGTTTATTTACAATGAATGGGTACTAGTTATAAGCAGCATAGCAAGTTGATCGTGAAAAGTTTGTTACTTAGGCATGTCATTTTTCAGCTGACAGGGAAGTCTCTAATTCGATTACTAGTTTCACTAGAGATTACATAATATTTATGATTTGACAAAATTGTTTATCTCTTCTTGATTTTTATACCATGGTTCACTGTTATATGATAAAGATTATGCTATTAGGAAAAAGGCTAGAGGATTAACCTAGAAAAGTACATAGCTAGCACTCTAGGTGTAATGAGAGCTACATAGAGATCACCAACAACATGAAAACTAGAAATGTCGAAAGGAGCATAAGCATTTTCTCAACATCATGAAAAAATGGATGTTAATACAAATAAAAAATAATAATTATATTAATGTCCACTAGTGACCAAAATAGATCAAGGGAACTCCAAAGTACATCCAATGATAATAAAAAAGTACAAAGATAGAAAAGAACTCTTGGAGCTAGAAAAGTGACCAAGAATAAAACTAAATCTCTAAAGCGCAAAAGCATAATAAGTAGAGAAAAAGTGTTTGAACCTTAGACATTAAAAACAAATATAAATCTAAATATCTAAGGGCTCAGAGAGAATCCCCAATGAAGCAAGACACAAAAGAAGACCAAAGAAGGTCAAGGAAAGAAAGGTTTGCAGTCATCTTTTTGTATTTAAGACTAAAAGTGGAAGGAGAACGACTAACATCATCATTCACTACCATCATAGGACTGATGGAGGATACTCGTAGAAAAGAACTCTTGGAGCTTAAAAGTGCCATATACATAAACTAAAGCACAAAAGACATAATAAGAGAAACTAAACCCAAACTCTCTTAAGTGCCCTTAGGTTAGGTTAAATCTGCATTTAGTTGTCTCCCTCCATTTGGAGTGCTTTTGTTGCAATTTTGCATTCCATATCTGCACTTAAGAAAATTGGAGAGCATCTCACATTGCAAAGAACAAGCTAGTTGCAACATTAGGACCTTCTTAGGATTGGATAGGGAATGAATGATTTAAACAAAGAGTCATTAGGATGTCAAATTGAATCAAAAAAACGA
Source organism: Thuja plicata (assembly GCA_018584345.1). NCBI lineage: Eukaryota > Viridiplantae > Streptophyta > Pinopsida > Cupressales > Cupressaceae > Thuja > Thuja plicata. The sequence goes on along the minus strand of MU223133.1, from coordinate 532,915 downwards.
TAAAGCACTTAAGAAAATTGGAGAGCATCTCACATTGCAAAGAACAAGCTAGTTGCAACATTAGGACCTTCTTAGGATTGGATAGGGAATGAATGATTTATGTGGAGAGTCATTAGGATGTCAAATTGAATCAAAAAAACGATAAAGGAATTGGTTTTGGACAAAGATTTTTGCTTCGCACTAAGAAACACATCAGGAATCATTCAAGGAGTTAAAGAAAGCATGGAATGGACTTTGCAAACTTGGAATGAACATTTAATCAATGAAACCATGAAGGATAAGAAAGTAGGAATTTTGATTGTCATGGGAATATCATTGTCTTATGGATAATCACGAGGAACCACTATTCACACTTGAGAAGAATGAAATTTGGATAAGGAATGGTGGAACCAAGCTAGTGGTCGGGACCTTACCATCTTTTAGATAGCATTTCATCCAAAATCCAAAAATATCTCATATCCGCCTAAGTCTTAACGAAAAAAAATGAGAAAGAAAATAAAGCAAGAATTAAAGTGGCACATATAAGCTCATGGCCAAGATTAGGCTATGTTTTGGATAAAGCGATAAATTACCTAACACCAAAATCCCCAACACACCAAAATCCCCGACATTTGAAATTCCAAGAACAATTTCAAATCCCAAAATTTCGATGACACCTCTAGATTCTGAAATTCCAAGACCACCTCCAAATCTCGAAATTCCAAGAACACCTCTAACATCCACCATTCCGTTGCATACCAAAATCCCTGATTACCTTCCAAACCAGCCACTCCTCTTCAAGACATAAAATCCATTCATCTTAAGAGTGAAAATGCTAATCCAATGAGAGTTGAATGTTCCGCCACTCCTTTTCAATGTGAAAATGCCATTCCAAGGTATGAGGAAAAGTCTGACATTCCTTTTCAAGGCCATGAATCAAATCCTCCACTATTCAAAATTCCAAATCCACAAGAATGAGAAAATGCTGATCCAAAGATAGTGAAATTCCATTTCTCCTATCCTCAATCAATCCAATATCCCATCATAGTTAGTTATGTCCAATTCTAAGGTCCAAATGATGTTAATCCTCTTGTTAAATGTTGAGCTATTGATCCGTTGATGCTAATCCACGTGTAATCTTGAGGTCTGTATTCCATGATTGTTGAGAAGATCTAGTGTTATGACAATGATTAATTGCAATGAGATAGGGTTACGATGTTCTTGATCATGTTGATGCAATCATGGAATTATGACTTGTTTAATTCAGATGTGAGCACAAAGGTTAACTTTAATGAGTATAATGCAGTAATGAGATAATGGAATGATGTCTTTATTGAAAGATGGGTCTACGAAGAGATCGAAGAGTCCCAGTTCATCAAAGTCTCTCAAGATTGATGAAAGCTACAAGATCACTAAGTATGACTACAGGGGCATTTCAACATTCCTACTCATAGGCGAATGTAACCATGAAGCAAGCTCAAGGAACAATTTCAGAATTTTTGAAATACAAAAAGAATACCTAGAAAATATCAGTGGAGCAATGAAACATTTCCAGGAGAAATATAATATGCTTCATTGTAAAAGGAATAAGAAATTTTCGAAGTCAAATAAGATGTAATATTGACAAGTAAAAATTGTATTTTCCTATACCTACTGTTTTGTCTTATTCTCCTATGACACCTTGGGAAGCGTGTCATTTTTTGTCCTGTAGTAGGGTTAGGTACATCTATTTTGTCTTTTAGTGGGAGTAGGTAGATGATGTTATATTTAAAAAATCCTGATGTTTCTAGAAGACAAATCTGAGCCCTTAGTGTCGAGTTAATTTCCTCCATTGATTGTCTAAGCCTTCTCTATAAAAGGTAGTGTTTTTTGCCTTTGTAATAGGGAGTAGTTAATGATCAAGTTAGTAGTACTTGTTGTAGCAGTAGGGATTGATAAACAAAAATTGTTGTAAATAGCATTTGAAGTCAATACAAGTGAAGCATTGAAGTTATGGTATCTTTCTTGTGTTCTTCTAATGCATACATGAATTCTGTTCTTCAATGATAGTTACAGTTCAGTGATTTTAGTGGTGAAATGTGAGGATATTTGATGGATTTCCAGATCATATCATTTATGTCTTGCTGATGTGAGTTATAGTGTATGGTTAGTATGAACCTAATTGCAGCATTAGTTCAATTGTGAATGCATGTTTGAGTTGTGCATTTGTTGAGCACTTGAATTTATGTTTGCAATCTGAAAATCTTTGGTTTCCTTTGAAGATTGCACAATTTCTGTGACATTGTGAGTAGTATGAATAAGGAGAAATCAGTTTATGGGATCCATCTATCTGAAGCATCATCCATTATGATCATTGTCCTTAGGAGTTCTTAGCTTAGTCTCTCTAAACCCTATTGCTATTTATTTTGAAGAATTTTTCTTATGTTATTGAAGTGTTGTAAAGACTTCGAAATCTGAAAAGTTGAAAACGCTTGGACAGCTGGAGAATCTAATATCTTGTCATTACTTGAATTCCACAGAATCTGAAGTCCTATCATTAAGAAAGCCTATAGGAGAAATTATTTGCAGTGAGAGAGTTGTAGTCCAGGAACAATTGTGGAAGTCCCCTTGTGAAACTACCAAATCACATCATACAATTGAGTCTATCAGAATGAAATTCAAAACCTGACATTAGGAACCTTGGGGTTGTCCCATCTGATCATATCCAATAGCACCTGAGATTTCCTTGTTCAAGAGAGAAGAAGATATACTTTGTATATTAAATTTTGTGTTGGTGGCGATCAAACACCCTCATCAACAGAATTGGTGCTAGGAGTGCATTCTAATTCATTCTAAAACTAATTATCTCTCCATATATTAAAAAAATTCCAAAAAAGTAGAAAATCTTTTAAAACTAAAAAATGCTTGACTCCAGATTAAAATACAACAGTTTCATGTCTCATGTTGTGAAGCAAGTCATTTCATTGATATCTCTCAACTTTATGAAACATTAAATAAGCAACTGTATCCTCAAAGTTTGTCCCATTATGCATCTCCCAATAGATGTAGGATCCACAATACCACTAGTCATAGTGAACCGAGTTGCCTCACCTTCTTGTCAAGGATGGATTTAGCCTTACAACAAAAGATCTTTTGGGAAGTACATAAGCCTGTTGATTCTGCAAAAGTACATGAAGGTTCACTTGTTATATCAAATGCTAAGACCGAAGCATTCACTAGATTTAGAGATTTGATCAAAAGCCAGCTAAACATGGAAGACAAAGTATATGTAGAAGACATATTATTGCCTAGTTGATGCACAGTTCATAATGTTGTGCATTCTGAATTCACTTGTGCACTATGCAAGGATGTGATTCATCAAGTTGAAGATCAATTGGGGCAACTAGCACAAGGAAGAAGATGCACCAATAAGTTGTCAACACAGCACACTGATGAAAGCATTCACCATGAAGGCATTGGTATAAATTAGCATGTTTTTGAAGGACAGTTTTAGAAGTTGTTGGTACAATAGGCATGCTTGCTAACAAGGAAGATCAATGCTCAAGAAAGATGAACATGGAGGTTGTAGCTGAAGTACACAAAAAACATGAAATATGTCAAGTACAAGAGGAAAAAATTGTAAATCAGCAGTCAGCCACACAACAAAGGGAAGTGTTGTGACATTTTCACACCATCGCCCCATGGCAAATGGGGACCCCCTCTTTTCACTTTTGTTGTTAGTAGGTGCTACCTTAGGAGTAGATTGGCAACATTTCGGGAGTCCAAGTCTTGAGGTAGTAGGGAGTGTTTAAGTTCGATCATCAAATCCAAGTGTTAGGCTAGTTGTGATGTTCATGCCTTAGAGAGGAAAAAATCAAGTTGAGATTGATCATGAACAAGTAAAGAAACGGGCGATTCATGGAATATAGGCAAAGAGGTAAATTGGGTGAAGCCCGAGAGGGCTTGACAAATTGTAAGACAGACTTGATATTGATCTAAGTATTATCAAGGACAACGAAGTTTTGATCAGGTTGGTGTGAACAATCAAGGAGTGAATAAAATTTGAATTCGATATGATCAATGAGGAAACATGAAATTCGTGATGATAGAGGAGTGGATATGGATTTACTCTTAACTATTTTGTGGGAGTAATCAAGTCAAGCCCAAGGACTTGACAAACAAAATTCAAAAGCAAATCCAAAAAAAACAAGTGGCGAAGGTCAAGTTCAAGTCCAAGGTGCAAACAAAATCTGAGTTGAAAGTGCAAGGTGAAGTGCCTTGTTTACCCCTGATTTCTGCCCTGTTCATGGTGAAAGTGCCTTATTTGGGTCTGATTTCCGACATGCACTAAGTGCTGGCACCTAATTTGGGTGTCATTTCAGCCATGTTATCATGGCCGTCACCTTATTGACTTCGAATTTCCACCCCCATGTTGGTGCTTTGTTTCATGTTGGAGCCCTATTTGATGAACATGAGAACCAGCCTCTTTCCTCCATTTTATATAAACATGATGTATACAATTATTATTCATGATTTTGTTGTAATATAATGCATTTTTTAAGTTTGAAATTTCAAATTTTGAGTAGTTGACAGTTATATGGTGTATGTAATCTTTGAATTATGATAAATTATTGATCAGAATAAACATTTGTATCCTCTAAATATATCAATTCCTAGGTTTTATGTAATCATGTTTTTTTGCCACATTTCTTGCCAAGTTCAAAGTCTGAATCAAACTTTTGAGCTGCCAAATCCATGCTGGCTCAAACCATGTTGATGTATATCTGACCCTTTTGCAAAATATCTAACATGGACAATTCTGTTATCGACATGTACGATTAAGTAATCTACCTATATTTGCAGGAATAGCTGAAAAATTGTATCTGCTTGAGATTACACATACCTATAAGCATTCTCCCAGAAGAACTCTAAAGTGCATATAAACCTGGGTATTGAATATAAATCTAGATATGAGGATCATAAAAGACAACATTCCTTGCTCAAACATTCAGAGATTGTTCACATAAAATATGAATAACCTGTTGCAGGCTCTGGTATAATCCTTTATGTAACCCCTGGTTGAAAGTAAAACCTGTAGTTACTAGAAAACTTCATTAAAGGAATGTGGACCAAGTACCCATTCCCGTACCCACAATTTCTGGTGCCTGCTTTTATATATAATGTAGCTATCTCCTTGTTGAGTTACCCGTGTTCCCAAATTTGATCGGCATCCCCTTCCCCATACCAGTACTGTTACCACTGTCTCTTCATAACTAAGATAAGACCAATTGTTAAGACAAGTGATTTGAACACTCCATTCCCATGCCAATAGATGGCTGTGTAATCAGTTGATATGGATTGCGTGCTCACAAGAAGGAAAGTTAACAATAGGAAAAAGATGGAGAGAAAAAAGAAGAGAAAGCTTATTATTTAAGTAAAAAAGAACAACTGAATAAAAAATAAGGTTAAGAAGGAAAAGAAAACTCTTTAAAAAATTAGGAGAATGGAATTGGAGTAACAACCAGAAGTAAGGGTAAATGGGAGGGACATCAAAAATTTAAAACTCAAGGCAATTGTATCAATCACTGAAAAGTAAAAAGTGGTTAATTTGAAAATTAAGAAATAGAGTTTCAAAAGATTGTCCAGAAAATTTGCGTTTAGAACCCTAAATATGACCTACACATGAAGATCATAAGTTCACTCCTTGAAAGTCAATAGGAATATTGACGGGATGCTCATTGTTAACTTCACTAAAGAAGTTAAGCAACTGACAAAAAATTAGTGGTGCTGGAAGATTTTGAAGAGCATTTATTTGTTGTCAAAACACAAAAATTTAATATGTTAAGCCACACATTTTATAAATAAGAAGTGGACACAAAAGTCACGTAAGACACATGATGCCCCACATATATGACGTTGGATAAGGTTAATAAAAAAAGCTTCCTCAGTTAAGTACAACACGAATGTTTACTAGGCTTTTCATGTAGGTATCAGATACATAATGTTTGTACTAACACACGTTGACAACTCACCTTGGGTCCATTAATAAGCATATTATTTTCTATTTATATACATTTAAAACACGAGAACCAGCCTCTTTCCTCCATTTTATATTAATACAATTTATACAATTATTATTTATGATTTTGTTGTAATACAATGTATTGTTTTAACTTTGAAATTTCAAATTTTGAGTAGTTGATAGTCTTTTGTCTATGTAATCTTTGAATTATGATAAATTATTGATCACAAAAAATGTTTGTATTCTCTAAATATATCAATTCCTAGGTTTTACGTAATCGTGCTTTTTTGCCACATTTCTTGCAAGTCTGAATCAAATTTTGAGCTGCCAAATCCATGCTGGTTCAAACCATGTTTATGTATCTCTGTCCCTTTTGCACAATATCTAACATGAACCATTCTGTAATCAATATGTACAATAAAGTAATCTAACTATATTTGCAGGAATAGCTGAAAAATTATATCTGCTTGATATTACACATACTTATAAGAATTCTCCCAGAAGAACTCTAAAGTGTATATAAACCTGGGTATTGAATATAAATCTAGATGTGAGGATCATAAAAGACAACATTCCTTGCTTAAACATTCAGAGATTGTTCACATGAAATATGAATAACCTGTTGCAGGTTCTGGTATAATCCTTTATGTAACCACTGGTTGAAAGTAAAACCTGTAGTTACTAGGAAACTTCATTAAAGGAATGTGGACCAAGTACCCATTCCTGTACCCACTGTTGTTGATATTTTGGCCTTTACGGCAAAGATCAACATATTGACAATTAAATTCGCAAATAATAATAAATATATTGTTTAGATATTATATTTAATTATGGCTAAATTGATCTAACAATAATAATAAATATAAGGGGTATATTTATTATATAAAGATCGATTATGCAAATTAAATATAAATATAAAACAAATATTATACAATTTAGTAAATTGCTCATATATAATAAAGCTCTTGAGGATGGGAAAGACAACCCAAGACATAACGTTGATCTTCCATTCATTCTCAATGGCTGCTATTTACATGAGCATTTGGTGAAGTTGCTGGGCGCAACATCTCAGATCTGAC
>MU223133.1:486760-510610 GCA_018584345.1 Thuja plicata | reverse complement strand
CCAATAACAAAATTACATTGCTTTTACGAACCAATGAGAAAATAGGTTGGGTAGAGACACTAGATGGACTCCATGTGTACATTTGGAATGATTTGATTTGATGTTCTTGGACACGTGCAACTGGAGTTTTTTGATTGGTTGAAGATGAGTGGGTACCACCTCAACATGCTTATCTTGTAGACTTGATCAATTCCTTGGAGATGAAGTAATATCTCTTAATACTCGACATTTTCAACTCTTTGATTGATTGTGATGGCCCATGTTCCCAAATTGCTTCATCTTCGAGATTTTTCTCCATCCTCTTTCATTTTGAAACCTTCTCATTGACATGGCTTTGAACATACTTGTACTTGAAATCTTAGTTCCTTGGCTTCGATCTTTGAAGTGATGATGTGCTTTTATAGTTAGATCAATCGAATTGAACTTAGATTTCCAAAGGAAATTCAAGTTGGCGATGATTTTCTCCACTTGTAAACTTGTTCGCATTTGTCTTGAACAATTTTGCTCCTTGAATTCCATCCTGAGATGTGAATCTTGCCCTTGTCCATGCCTAATCTCCGATCTTGAACCATCTTCTTGCCTTCTTGAGGAAATCCTGCCATAGCCTCTTCTTATCTTCAAATTCTCTATCTTCCTCTTCTTGCAAAACAAGACATCAACACTTGTTCAAAGGTTGGATTTTATATTTCATATAATCACAATTCAATGCTAAGAAATGAAATTCAAGAGTAAATTATTCTACTAAGACAACTTCAATGCGTATTTCGCCCAATTCAACATGAAGAATTGAATGTCTCAATCTTTAAAATCTGATCACATCTTGACAAAATGAGAATCCCAATTAAAAGATTTAGTCACAAAATCCATCAAGTTCTAATCTTCCTTTAAAAATGTATCTACGACCCTCCTCTTATCCACGGATTGTCACCAAAAGTCATATACCCTGCTGGTTGCCACAAAATTCTGAGTCTACAAACTCAGATCTGCAAGTACCTGAACCTCCTAAACTTTATTTTTCTTGGGAAACTCTGTTTTACAACTTGAATCTGATTAAGTTTGGACGTTTCTTCTATTTCATCAATTTTGGGAGGCAAAATCCAGTTGCAAGGTCGAATTGGCTGAGTTCTAGGGGCTGGCAGAAATCTGGGGTCCCTCGTCCACATGTGGACATGAGGAGGTCGGATTCCAACCCCTCCATGTCTAGCCTTGGACATGAGGTAGGAATCCGACCTCTCCATGTCCAAGCCTCGAGTTGCCTTTCACACAGACTTACATTCTTTGTTCAAAACAACTCACTTTGACTTTTCTTCATTTTCAGCTTCAATTTCATTTCAAACTCTTCTTCTTGATCGAATTGCAATGGTTTGATCTCTAACTTTCCAGGCTTGATCATGGATTTTTCCCTATCACAGATCTGATCTTTATGTTTTCATACTCAAATCAGGCTTCATTTGGGGGAATAATCCTAATTTTCACTTTAAAATTGTTGGGAACTAATCTTCACTTGGGTTAATTTCCTCCTTTTGTCCCTTGTAGGAATATTCTAAGGAATCCCTACATGATGTTTGTCCTTTTATGAGTTCTCACAACTCATTTTCTTTATTCCAAATATATTTGGAATATTAGATTTCCTCCTTGAGGTGACACATTGCACCCACATAGGATGCTAGATGGCAGGTTTAGACTTTGGGAGTTACTTTGTTACTAATTCCCAACCGACACATTAACTTCAAAGCTCAATGATTCTCTTGATACTGCATGGGTTGGAAGATCATATAGAATAATTTATAAATAATACCTTACCAGATAACAATAGCTGACTCAATTTTCACATAGACCAAACTATTGTTGATAATTTTAGTTACAACAGGAGGCATTATACAATGTAAATGATGCTTGTAACAGTGTCATTCCATGAGGTGGATAATCATTTAAACTCGTAGAGCCAAAAAAATTGAAACATGGAAATTCTATCTGAAATTCAACAAAAAGAGGAGCCAAAATGTCAGAATCTGGGAAAAAGACTCAAAAACATTACATTGTTACTAGGCGTGTAACACTGAAAAACTGACTACTTTTGGCACTAACAATGGGAAAATGTTCTACAACTCTAGCAATAAAAACAATTGAAGAAAAGACTCATTTTGTCTTGGTCACTTCTTGGTTTTTGCCTTAGCTGTTTATTTCAGAATTTGTCTAAGCCAGCTTTGTTTCTTCAAAATACTTTTCCTGTTCATAATTTTGGTCATTGTCCACACCACCTTCTAGTATTATGTTTTTACCACATTTGTTGGGATTGTTTAGCCCCTACAGGTTGGTGCTTTGTAATGTCCCCAAATTTAATAAAGTGACTTAATTTAATTAATTAATTAAGTGGTCCCAAAATTTAAATAATATTATAAAGGACTTCTTTAATTAATTAATTTAGTTATAATAAAGGGGGCCAGAATAATAAAATAATAAATAAAGTATGTTAGCCTATTTGGAACCCTACGGGAAACTTCCTGGAGCTCTTTATAAGGTCATGGTTGGCATTGTAGGAAGTCATCGTGGAGTTATATTTTCTAGTGTATTTGCTATTACAATTGGAATTGAGTCCTTGTTGCAGTTTCGGAAGTGCAAGACCCTCCCTAGTCTGTAATTGCAGTTTCGGTGGTTAGTAGCCACCCTAGTTTGTCGTTGAAGATATCAATCCAGATATTTCACTTGTGCGTGATTGTTCAATTTTGTAAAGTCTTCACTTGAAGACAATCTGATGTAATCTGATATATATAATTTGAAAATACAAATTCTCTTGTCTTTGCGATTCATTCTGGTTGTTGGTGAGTGCGCTGTGTTAGAATTTATTCATCAATAATACATTTGGCATCTGTGAACAATATAGTTGACTCATATCAATTAAGAGTGTCGAAGGGAGTCGACGGGTGTCGAGTGTCAAAGGGTGTCAAAGGCCAAAGGGTGCCTAAGGGTACCACGTGCCTAAGGGTGTCGTGTGCCAAAGGGTGTCGTATATCAAAGGGGGCCAAAGGGTGCCTAAGGGTGTCATGTGCTAAAGGGTGTTGAGTACCTAAGGGGGCCGAAGGGTGCCAAGTGTCGAAGGATGCCAACGGTCAAAGGGCACATCACCCGCGTTGTCGTCGGACACATCTCCCGCGTTGTCATCGGGAAAATCTCCCCCGTTGTCATCGGGAAAATCGCCCGCGTTGTCGTCGAGCACAACTCCCACATTGCCATTAGGCACATCTCCCGCATTGTCGTTGGGAACATCACCCGCATTGTCGTTGGGCACATCTCTCGCGTTTCAGTTGGGAACATCACCCATGTTGTCGTCGAGCACATCACCCATTTACTATCGGGTTCATTATCATTTGCGGTCAAGTACAATTGGCCATTCGGGTACATTAGGGTGGTATCAGAGTTGGTGGTCTTGCCAATCTGTCAGGAAATTCAGATTGAATCATGGCACCCAGTGATGGAATGGAAGATGCATTTGCGGATATGAAAGTCTTGTTGAGGGAGCTAAAAAGAAGTCAGCAACAGCTCTGCCAGACCCTAGCGAGAGGAAAAAAGTAGATTGGCAAGACACTCAAGTGCTTGGCAAATGGAAGAATGAAGGGTGACATGTCACACACACATCGGATCAATACAAGACCGATGATGCCAATTTTCCCTCCAAGGATCGAGCAACTAGAAATGCATCCTCTCACTTTGGCTGAGTCACTGAAGCAAATCAAGAAGGATTGGGTTGATGATGGATGGCAGATGGACATATCTCTCAAGGACTACATAGACCTGAGGATGAGGTATCCATCCTCTAAAGGTAATAGAACCTACAACAATAATCTCAGACAGGAGATCGACAATGAGGCACTTAACACCATGAGCCCTACGAAGGATGAAGTCATGCCTACAACTTCACTGCGGCCACAGGAGGATATAGACAAGCAAGAATCAACAATTGTCCCTTCAAATGTAGTACATCCAAATCTTCAAGGCAACCAAAAAGGTGAAGAAGATACTTGCACAAATTTCATCGAGTCAACAATCGCCAATCAACTTGATAGAAATGAGTGCTCTATCAGTGATCCTTCAAATGAGCAAGCTCTACTAGTGGTTGATCAACCTCAAGGAGATCCAAACTCTACTGATGATCCCTTGCAGGAGAAATCTCTATAGTTGGTTGAGTATGGATTTTACACTTTGGTTGGGCATGAGGCGTGCATGATTACAATCTCTTCATGTGAGTGGCTTCCTCATAGGAAGAACTAGTTGCACCATAGCTTTTCGATTCCAAACCATCATTTTTTGCAAGAGATTGATTGGCATGATAGCATTGATGTGTTTGATGATTGGCGTCAGTGGGATCCTAATGACTCCGGGCATGGCAACGTTTATATCAAAATGGAGCAAGGGAAGCTTGATGGAGGTTTACTCTTCTCGCCTACATCCAAGTGCATGCACATGGTCATGTTGCGGCATGGAGATTTTAGCGGATATGGCTATCGGTGTCCGAGCATGGTTTGGGATCATGGAGCTTGTCAGACGACGGACAATTTGCAGATTGCTTGAGGGCAAGCAATCTTTGGGCCAAGAGGACTGTAATGTCCCCAATTTTAATAAAGTGACTTAATTAAATTAATTAATAAAGTGACTTAATTAGATTAATTAATTAAGTGGTCCCAAAATTTAAAAAATATTATAAAGGACTTCTTTAATTAATTAATTTAGTTATAAAAAAGGGGACCAAAATAATAAAATAATAAATAAAGTATGTCGGCCTATTTGTAACCTTTTGGGAAACTTCCTGGAGCTCTTTATAAGGCCATGGTTGGCATTGTAGGAAGTCGTCGTGGAGTTATATTTTCTTGTGTATTTGCGATTCCAATTGGAATTGAGTCCTTGTTGCAGTTTTGGAGGTGCAAGACCCTCCCTAGTCTGTAATTGCAATTTCAGTGATTAGCAAGCCACCCTAGTCTGTCGTTGGAGATATCGATACATATATTTCACTTGTGCGTAATTGTTCAACTTTGTGAAGTCTTCACTTGAAGACAATCTGATGTAATCTGATATATATATAATCTGAAAATACAATTTCTCTTGTCTTTGCAATTTATTCTAGTTATTGGCAAGTGCCCTGTGTTAGAATTTATTCATCAATAATACATTTGGCATCTATTAAACATATAGTTGACACATATCAATTAGGGGTGCCGACGGGAGTTGAAGGGTGCCTAAGGGTGCCTAAGGGTACCACGTTGCGAAGGGTGTCATGTGCTAAAGGGTGTCGAGTATCAAAGGGGGCCGAAGGGTGCCAAGTGTCGAAGGGTATTGAGGGTTGTCGGGCACATTACCTGCGTTGTCATCTAGCACATCTCCCGCGTTGCCGTCAGGCACATCTCCCACGCTGTCGTCGAGAACATTGCCTACATTGTCATCGGGCACATCACCTGCGCTGTCGTCAAGCACATCACCCACGTCGTCAGGCACATCTCCTGCATTGTCATCGGCAACATCACTCGCGTTGTCGTCAGGTACATCACCTGTGTTGTCGTCGGGTACATCACTCGCGTTAACATCAAGTACATCACCGATTTACCGTCGGGTTCATTATCATTCCCAGTTGGGTACAATTGGTCGTCCAGGTACATTATATGCTTGAAAAAGTTTTTTTAATTGACCTTTTCTTTAAAATTCAAAACCAATAACTTTCCCATACTTAAAGATAGGTTCCCTTAATATTTTTCTTTTAAAATTAGGTTAGGTTGCAAACATTTTTTTGGGTGCGTAGCCTACAAATTAATTCAATTTTAAGATCAGTACCTTGAGGTTGACACCTCACAAAATTTACAGATTATTTTTAAGATATTTGAACTAGTTACACATTTATGTCTAGAAATATATTCTCCCAAATGTAAGTTATCTTTTCTTCAGCTTCCTCATGGAAATTTATGTTGTTGCCAAAACTGATGTGTTGTGTGCCTCCTTTTGTCTATTCTGAAACTAAAATCGAAATTTATTCATACAACTCATTGGTGAAAAAGATTAACACCAACAAAACCTTGACAGTTAAACGCAACAATGTGTTTAGACCAAATGTGCAAAATCTCCATCGCCAGTTTCAACATAAAAAGGAGTAACTAATATAATGCCTTTGTTTTAGGGTGTTGATAGACTAAGGTTCAGTTCATTTTGTGCTTGTGCATTAATAACCTCTCTTCTTATTTTTTTTCTTTAGATTGAACGAAAACATAAAAAGCTCCAATTATCACTAGAAAGCACTGCAATTGTTCCATGAACACTCACTCAAACTCTACCATACGTCTGCCCATTTTCCATTAATTCACTATAACAAAGTATAGACCTTGGGCTACCTTATCCCTACTAAGATGAAGAAAATATTTCTGAAATCTTAAAATAGCAACAGTTTGGTACATTATTTTCAAGAATAAAACTTTATGCAGATTGTCAGTTGGATAAGACATGCAGCTAGCCTGACTCCCCAAGTTCTCAATGCTTCCCATCAGCTGTCAATTTGTACAGATCACTCTGTATAGACAATTGTTAAGGAGAAAAGGAGTCATGTAATTCATTAATTGTAATTAAGTTTCCCTGATATCTATTCACCTGACATAAAGACAGATCCCACTTTGAACATGGAATCCAGGGAAGAAACTAGTAACAATAAAAAATGTCATTAACTAATGCACATATGGTTAATTACACTTATGACAATACAATGAAGAAAATGGACCAAAATCAGTATCAGTGAATTTTGTGAAATCCATAATACAAATTTGAAAATTTCAGTTGTAGCAATCATGATCACAGTCTGTTTGCATATAAACTATTTGTCCACAGCCAAATTCTCCCAGAATGTATATGAGTATATATGATGCATACCTTGTGAAAGTTGCATTTCACTTAGAGCAAAACCCTTGTGCCCCAACCCAAAACCTCAGGAAAGAAATGCAATTTGCAATATGAAAAAAATCCTCTTAGAACCAATCAAACCACCAACATAAATTAACTTATTACCTGGGTGGTCAAAATTATAGTCAGAAACGTGCTTCAACTCTTCTTCACACAAAACACGATAAAATGAATCCTGTGAAAATAGATAAAATAAATATCAAACTTTATTTCAGTCAACTAAAAGAAGATGAAACCCCTATATGCCACAAAACATGTAAAATAACTTCCTTTTCCTTAAGAAAATGGCAGACAAAAATGACTTCCTTAAGAAAGATTTCATATGAATAAAGATCACACACATCTATAAATTCTTGGTCAGAAATCGTTTCTACTGGCCTTTCTAATTTGGCTTTCTGCAAAGATAAAACTACATATTGCATCCATTAAAAGAGGTTCACAAGGGAGCTAAAGAGAATAATTTTGCATTTGTTCAAAAATAATTTCTCATATCTGGCTTGACATTTGGCTTAAAACATATAAATGATGAATATCCACAATTCCAATATAAGCAGAGTAAATAAGTTACGATCTTAGAAATATCAGCAAGAAAGACAATTTGTTCTTGAGGTTTCAAGATGTTTGTGGGATAACCAAACGGGAAATCTTCACAAACTTATAAATGAAAACAGTCTCAAAACTAATGTTAAAAGGTTCAATAGTTATAATTGTAAACAAATCATGATGGGATGCATAATGAATAGTACTTGATTCACAAGAGCAACACGTTGATCGCGAAGTTGTGAAATGATCATGTTACAAACTGTAGTCTTTCCGGAAGCTGTACCACCAGCAACCCCTGCAAAATTCAACAGTGACCTGTAAGTACAAGAAAAAAGAGGTGAAAGCCATATAATCCAACTTAGATGCAGCATATAACTTGAATGCACAATTTAGGAGTTTATATTTTAGACCAAAAGAAATATTACAAATTTGCTGCAAATGAATTCAAAAAATCAACTAAAAGTGGTAACCACATATAGTCTTTGGAAGGAATACAAAAGCAACAGACTTGACACATGCATCTTGTGCCATTAGTAAATATCAATTTATGAATAAGACTCTTGAAGATTATGCAATTAAATGAAAGGCTAGTGAACATGCATGTAATATGTTGGAATGCATTTCCAAATGAAAATGGCTTTGCAAGCACGTGCCTAACATATGCTATGGAGGCTTTCCAAAAAAGATGGCATTAAATGGAAAAAAATGCACAAAATACTTAGAGGCCGGTGACAACTTAATATATAAGAAAATAAGGGCTCTTTGAATAATTAGGAAATTCCATAAGGTTGCCAACAACATATGGAGATTATTTATGAGCACCCTACAAACAAACACATTAAACTAGCATAGATATCTTCTAAGTTGCCGGTTCGGATTCCGGTACGGATGCAGGTTCGAGATTCGGGTTTGAAATTTGTCCAAAAAACTTTGGGGTTGGGTTCGGATTCGTTTTGGGTTCGTCCATACAAGAATATATATTTTTTTAAATATATGCATATATGTGTGTGCGTGTGCAGCAGCAAATAAGTTCATACACCACTATGCTAATATTAAAACTACAAACAAATAATAATATTCTATATTTCATAATCTTGATTACATAAAATAGAACAAAAATGTATACATTAAAATTTTATAAAACAATGAATATGATGATAAAAAAACTTAAAAAACAAATCTTAATTAAAAACAAGTCGCAGGATGTTGCAGACTTGCTGGAGTGGCAGCCAATTTGCAATGTAGCCTTGCCCAAACGCCCTTGTGTGGCTGGTTGCGCCTTGCCTTAAAACCTTCCTTTCACAGGTCAACAACATGCAACTCATCGCAGAAGAAATGAATCGGATGTAAAAGAAATTTGTGCCCTCACAACTAGCTGTCACGGCTGAACAAGTTCTCTAATTAATCTCATCTAGACTCGCAAAATCACTCTGTTGAAACCGCCAAAAACGGCATGGGCGTTCAATTTATTAAAAAATACTATCAAAACTGTAACAAAAATGCTATTGCAAAAATATACTTAAAAGAAAAAACCTTCTGCTTTTTCCATATGAAAATAAATGCAAAGTTATACAATTTTTGCACCTTTTTTAGATGTTCACACAAATTCTGTCCAAATTTGTCCCGGGCTCCCACGGAGGGTTTGCAAAGTCTTCCAAATTCGTTTGAAATTTGTGCAGGGTCCCGCTGAGCGATTTTGCAGCGAAATTCTCAGTCTGATATCGACTTTGGAGCGAATTTGCACCGTATCTGAATTTGGAGCAAATTGACTCTCGACTTTGGCCTGTTCTGAGCGAATGTGGTAACTTAGGATATCTTAAATATACATATATCTAAACAATGTCAAGCGATATCAGTCTTCAGATGCTTATTTATACTAATAATAATTTCAATATAGCTGTCAAGACTGATATCTCTTGGCATCTTTTAGATAGATGTATTTAAGATATCTACACTAATTTATTAAACAAAGGTTCTTTCAGATTATGATAGCATTTTTTTGTTTGGTGATAAATTATTTCATGGGCATTTGGTGAAAAATAAATCATAAGCTACAACTACATGGTCACAAAAGAGCAGTCTGCTCTTTTCTTCAAGGGTCTTCACAACATGAATAGGTGATTTAGAAATGAATTACAAAATAAGGATCACCTTCTAAGGAGTTCAGATGGAGAAACCACAGCTGCTTCCTGTCAAATTGATTTGAAGCTTCCACTAAGCAGGCACTCAAAGGAGTCTGTGCAGCATATGTATCTTGGTTTTCCTACAATGTTAGTTATTTTTTTTATATCCTACATGCACCCCATTTGAATTAATGCCCTTATCTACACAAACATGTGAATGCACGCTCACATACATACATGCATGCATGCATGCATCCATACATACATGCATATGCATGCATCCATACATACATGCATATGCACGCATACATGGCATACATACATACAGTTATTTAATAGTTTTATTTATTATTTTATTTATAAAATCCATAGTAATTTTTTTAACGTTTTACTTCCTCTTTTATTTTAAATATTTATCAAAAATTAAAAGCTATTTTATATTTGTACGAATTATTTATTGCAAATTTAACATAGGTATTACAAAAGTATACTCGGTATTTTTATTAACAAAATATACTACTGAATATTTTCTTATTTACCAAAGTGTATTTTATACTATTTTATTTACTAAAAATATAGCTATTTCAGTAGTTTTCTTTACTATTTTGACTACTATCTTTTTCATATTTCTTGTCTGTAGGTAAAAATCAAAGAATGAAATTGAGAGAAAATGGCATGCTTTCTTAAGTTTAGAGCATTGCACTAAATTACTGATATCATATGCTAAAAATAGAAAGTACTTAAATACTAAAAATGGGCGGAAGTTGCAACAAGCAAACTACATACTTATTACACACAAGTCCACACATTCACATTATTATAATATTTAAATGGATATTATTCTAATACCCCCTTTTCATGACTAAATTGGAAGGGTATGGAGATTTAGTCATTAAACTACAATATGGCCCTAAATATGTGTAAAAATAGCAAGAAATATATACATGAGCAATCTTTGTGATGACAAGCACTAGAGAAAATACGCAAAAGGAAAAAATTACCATGCTCTGCCATGGAATTAGCAACCAATTATCTTGTTTTTACAAGTGACGCATCTGATTTGGTGAAAATATCACCAGGCTCACCTTCAAAGTACCACTAGGGCCTCCAAGGCATAAAAAGCAATGCTACAACGAAAAAAATCAGAACTGGAGATGAGCTCTGTATGGGCTAAACCTCAACTAAAATGTAGACACCTCTGGTTCAGCGTCATTGATACACAAAGAACCACCAAAAGGCTAATGCATCGGAACACCGCATGAATGGTAAGGTACATCTCTCAATGGTAACCATAGTAGTGGCTTTTGCCTTGATATCCTTGAATTTATTACCAAATCTTCCTCCGATGTAACATTCAAAACAAAATTAACAAACTTGTACAAGCCTACAATACAGCTATTTTTTTTAGGCGGGATGTTGTTTCGTGCCATATACAGCTACAATACTTTGATGAGCTGGACGTCTTGATTCATGTGTTCATTGTTGACCGTTGAATATTATTTGGTGCATTTTTGTTTTTGACGTGAAGAAAAGAAGGTGTCATGCATGCTGGTTGTGTAGGAACAGCTTATGAGTTACAAATAAAGAAGCTGTTCAATGCAATTTTGGGTTGCTGTGATTACTTCTAAGCTGCGTTTTCAGAAATAGGAACATTTTTTTATATGCTTTTGCGCAGCGATTTGTATGCAGGAGAGTCAATGCATTGAAAGTAGGCTAGAAAAGGAGTCTACGAAAGGACTTCCGACTGAGAATATATATGTTGTGTTTCCAAGATGTTGAAGATAAGCTCCTGTGCTGTTTATGCATTCTGTTGTAAATATATTGCAGCAATTTTCTGTTTGGTAGATATATTAAAAAAGGGAAGCCAAGTTTTTTTTTATGATGGACTGTCCTTAAAGGGGATTCGATGCTGAAAATTGGTGTTTTTGTCGGAGCTTTTCAAGAACTGTTTTCTTGTGATTGCTTGCAGAGTGAAGAAATTTGTCACTGTGCAATTACTGGGTTTAGCAGTGTTAATGAGAAATGATGTTAAGGAATGAATGAAAGAATCAAGATTGAAAATGTTAAGTCTGATATCAAACAGAAAAAGGACTTGTGTGGAGTGTTATATGCCTTGTGTGTGATTTTCAGAGTTGCGGGGTTTTGAAATGTTCTGTGCATTCTGGAAAGTGTTAATAAATTTCAGTATTTGTGAGTTGGTGCTCAAACTGGGGTTGGTGCCTCAGATGACTAGAGTTGGTGCTTCAGCTGTTCGGAGTTGGTGCTTCAAAGAGGGTTGGTGCTCTTTGAGAGTTGGTGCTCTCTGAGGGTTGGTGCTCACATTTGTAATCTGGATTGGTGCCCATTCTGTTAATGAAAGCTACTGTACGCGGAAGTTTTTTATCCAAAAGGATTTTCCACGAGAAATTTAGTGTTAGCGTTTTTTTGACAGATGCTCTGTTTATGTTTGTGTGGTTCAAGCATTTAAAAGTTTAAAATTTCTAAAATGCTGATTCACCCCCCCCCCCCCTCNCCTCTCTCAGTATTTCTTGTGTGCTCTTCAATTAGGGACATTACCGCATCTCTGATTCTGAAAGACATGATGAAAAGTATCATGAATTGAGGATTGAGGATACCATGGAATTCATGCCATTAGACAAACAAATAACAAGAAGCCCAAAACTCTGACTCCAGTAGATAATACAAAGGGAAACATTATGAGTTGGGGATATGGAAAAGTTATGCCATTATGGGAAACTCTAAAACCCTAAAATTTGGTAAATTTCAAAGTCAAATGGCCCCAACAACTTAAAAACAATCATAACCTAAACAATATGAAACCTTAGCCATCATTTTGACATTAACGAACACTCTCCATGACCAAGGGGAGGAGCAAAAGTTACTAGAGGAACAAGACCAAAAAAGCGAAATGGGGCATGTATGTAAGTCACAAAAATACTAATGTTGGTAAAAACTAATGAATGAGATAAAGCAAAAATGGCATGCTTTCTAAGGTTGAGAGTATCACATTATATTATTGATCATATGCTAAAAATAGATTGTAGTTACATACCAAAAAATATAGTAGTTCGTAAATAGATAGAAGTTACAACAAACTAACTATGAGTACTTAATATAGACATGTTAATTTTATTTTGAAAAATGTAGAAAGTATTATATATTTGCATGTAACTTCCTATTTTATTTATTTACTAAAACAATAAGTTTCAGGGGTTTTACTTGTCGTTTTATCTAATATCTAAAAATCATTTTCTTTGCTAATATTGACTTTATTTTTATTTCAAAATCTAATTTTCAATGCTAAAATAACCCTATATTTAAGTACAAAGTTATTTCAAAAAGTATTAAATACTATTGTATTTATAATGTCTATTACTATTTTATTCAAAACTATTTAATTTGTTTTTATTTAAAAAACAATTTTCTATCTCTACAACTTATCCACTACATATTTGTCGAGCTCTCAAAGGTTTTTTTGATATTAGTTTTGCCGGCTGTGTTGTTTTAAAAAAATTTGTTAGCAGTCACGACATTAAACTCCACCTCTTCTTACCATTGTAGGTTATGTGAATGTCTCTTGACATAAATAGCTTCATACTTATTTTTTGTAAATTAGAGATCAAAACTATTCCAAGATCATAAGAAAAACCTATACTTGAAGCTATTTGAAAAAAGTAGCAGATTAGAGCAAAAACACTGCTGCAACTAAGGAATCTACAGCTGCCACTGATGTCATAAACCATATTAATCTCTTTAAAGTTGCCAGAAACTGCAATAGGATCAATACAGCTCATATGGCTCACCACTTCTCCATCAGAATTTGAAAGTTCCATCACTTTGCATCTTTTGGAAAATGGTCCACAGACAGAGGATAGCTCAAAAATAGCAAATACACATACACTCTAGATAACATAATTACCTTCACACCTATGTTCTAGAGTGTTTCCAAAATGGGGGCAGAAGGAGACAGGGAAACGTATTTATGGGGATGGTAGGGACAGGAGGCATTTTTGAAGGACAGAATTGCAAAAAAATTTAAAATATACAAAATTACAATTATTCATATACAAGGCATTCATCATATACAAAGTGATAGAGCCGTATTACCTAACACTGAAGCTGAATCTGAATCAAAAATTCAGCATGAAAGTGGACACAAAGTAACAAAATTTCATTGCTTTCATTGTCAATGTGCTTATAATTTCTACAACAATTACAACAAAATGTCTACAGGTTACATGTTAAAAGTTACAACTATTATAAGGTAAATGCATAACCTCAGTAGATTTAATGTTTACGTTCACACTTGATTGAAAGTGATTTAGTTATAGATCAGTCCTACTTCATGGTGCTGACATAGGATTTCTCAATTAAGTACAAGATGTCTGTTTCCAGCAAGTGTGTCTATGTCTTTACAATGTTATACTGATAATGAACTGGAAGACAGAACTGAGTACCGAAAAAACAGATATTTGCAGCAACCTTGACCTCATTTTTATATCTGATTTGCCAAATATGGAGCAGCCAATGCTAGTACAAAATTCTGATGCTGTTTCTTCTTACCTTTTTTTTTCAGTTTTTCCAATTCTGACTTTTTTTTCTTGGCAAGCCTGTAGGGGATAGCCAACCAGTCCATGGGTCCGAAGGATAACCATCCATCCCCTAGCATTTTTTGGTATTTCCACGACATCCCTGAACTTTTTGATGCCCAGAGACCCCTCCAAGGACATGACCTAGCCATGGGCAGGAAGAGTTGGGGAAGTGCAGGGTGCACATACCAATGCAATACTGCACCACAGAAATCCCCTTAACAAGAGTTCATGAATCATGACTAAGTCAAATTAACCATTATTTTTATAAGTGTCTGTTTCCTTTTTGACAACTAATCAATATAGAACGTTTTTGCTTGTATGCCCCTACAACTATTGCTGAATCGCATTCCATCAGTTCTTGGAACAATTTGGAATGCCTGCCCTATACACAGATTATAAGAAAAAAAGTCATACTAACTTATTTTTCCATAGGTAACATTATAAAACAACCATATTTATGACATTTGAAGTCATTGCCTCCTATTATCCATAAAATTTCCTATATTTCCTTATTTACATTAAATAATTCTTTGCATTGATAAGTAGGAGATATTTTTCTTCCACAGCAAGTCAAATTGTGATATTGCTATCAGGATTCAACTGTGTAGTTTTTGAGTCAAACTCATTGACCCATAATTCATGAGTAGTGGTTCACATGAACCCATCTCTCATGAATTATGGGTCAATGAGTTTGACTCAAAAACTACACAGTTGAATCCTGATAGCAATATCACAATTCTTTGCATGCTTACAAAGAAGTAGTTAAATACAAGAAAGTGCAGGAAGATTTTCACTAATTAGTTCAAACTGCACTTCCAAAAAGCTATATAAATATAAGATCTAGTTTAACAGGAGTGAGGAGAAAACAGCAGTTTAACCCATAATACATTACCAATAACAAAAGGTTGCTTCTGCGCATCTTTAACTGTTGAAGTAGTAGGTCGCAGGTCATCTAAAAGCAGGCCTGAAAAATGAGCAGCTGTAGTTGACTCCATCAAGTCCATTGCAATTTTGCCAATATTGTAACTCTTAATAAAACCTAAACACCAAAAGGCAGTAGTAAAATCATTAATTTTTTTAAATATTTTAAAATTCTAGAAGAATAATAGATGACATTAGAGCGATCACATACGTAACAAGGCTGAAACGACCAATCTTACCCATAGATTATGCATATGTAAAAGAACATTCACACATTAATAAAAGAAAACCTCCTCCATATCTATGAACATCAATAACCTAATATTTGAAAATGCAATAAATTAGTTTGGGACTGGTTATTGGACAAATGATGAAAAGGTCTGTTTACTTTCTGAATATCAAAGGTCTAACCAATTTTTAAATTTCATGGTTGGGGATACTGGATTGCATTGGGAAAAGCACTAAAATTTATGACATCAAAAATTGCAACTCTTCTTAAATTTTGGGCAAGTTGGTGCTACTACACTGCAACACATCTGATCAAGTCATCAATGTGTCAATTTTTGTAAGAAATGTGTAGATCCTTCATTCGACAATTCCCTTTTCCTAGGTGGTTTTGCTCCAATTGGTGGAAATGATACTGCCTCCATCACACTTCATCCTCTTTTATATAAGAAATCTTCCTCTTATTTTGTGTGATTTCTGCCATAACTATCCTTACCATACTTAATCGATACTATCAAAATATATCATATATTCCTATATTAACTTCTTTGAATAAACTATTGAATATTTATTACATTTCACAGAGGCTTGTTATACAAGTCCAAGAACATGAACTCCTTCCTAAGTACATATTATTGTATTTTAGATAGATTGCAGCAATTAAACAACATGACACAGTGGAAGCAAATGTAGCTGAATTTCAGTATGTTGCGTTTATGGTACCTAATGATTCAAAAAAAAAAAGAATCAAATTCCTTTTTGTTGAGTGTTTGATTGAACCTTTCAAGAGAACCATGAATGCCTTTGAACTACAACATCGCAAGAAGCCACTAGTGGGGCTTTAATCTTGAAGCCATCTATATAGAAGAATACTTTTTCTCATCATTCCAAGGCATCTAACTCATGGAAGCAAAAGAGAGGATTCCAAAGGAAAGATTTTCACACCCCAACTTGGAAGAAGTTCATACCACCAGAAGCAACAAAGAAGATGGATGAAGAGACAAAGAATGATCTCAGAAGAAATAAGTTATGTTTCTCTTCTAGAAAGCCAAGGAAGCCTGGACATAGATGATTAGGTAAAGGACAAAGACATTACATTGAAGTGGTGTTAGATAAAGATTCAGAGTCAGAGGATGAACCTGCGGGATTTGAGAATTCAGTTGAACGTATAGCCGAAGAGGTAGAGAATGAAGTCGTAAACAAGAGTACACTTGTTGCTCTTTCACGAGCTTCGAATTATCTCCCTTTTAGAGTTCATGGAGTGTTAGCAAGACAGAGAGGACAACTATTCTTACTGATGGTGGGGATACCTAAAACTTCATTGATGAAGATTTCATGATGAAGCGAGGATTGAAGACAGATGAATTTGAATGTTTCAATGTCATTTTAGCTAACAGATTCGCCATTCCATTTACAAGAAAAACCAAGGAACTCAATATAACTCTACGAGGCCATAAGGTATGTGATAACTTTGTGTTTCGTTTAGGAGATACTAATATGATTTTGGGTGGGTAATGGTTGCAAACTCTAGAAGAATATACACAAGATTACAGAATATGGAGCTTAGTCACAACAAATGGGAAGAATATTGTACTTAGTGTTGGCACCCCATTCGTTGTGCCTCATTTTGTGTTGATTTTCTCTTTTGGTGTACTCTTTGCATTTGCTTGCCCATTATTGATAAGTAATCTGAAAAATGCTAAAGGAATGCAATGAACAAGAGGAAAAGATGCAAAATGAATATAGATCCATTCAACAAGACGAAAGATGCAAAATGAATATTGGTGCATTCATTCAGTAATTCACAAATAAAAAATACAAAGAGATGTACAACCATATTTGTCAAGAATAGACAAAGTGGGAAAATAAATCTCATGACACATCACAAGATTGACAAACTAAAAATAGAAAAATAACTTCTAAGTATACATAATAAACTTGAAATAATGTGTGAATATAATTTCACACCAATCCCCCTTAAGTGCAACTTTGGAAGGCTAAGCACACGTTCAAAGGATAGATGGGTCTGGAGAACAAAGTGCAAGTGATGGATCAGAAACAACCAAGTTCATCACAAAAACATAATGACTAATCTATAGATTAGTCCATTATTGATAACTAATCTAAAAAGGCTTAAATGGACAATCTTGAGGTGATTTTGGGCCTCTGGCTATTGTATGTGGTCCCATGTTCATGTATTAGTCAAAAACACGAGCACCAAAATCCAACATTGACTAAGTGTCTATGTTGTTGAGTCTTGGCATTTCGATGTTACTTCTACTGCCATGCTTTCTCCATCAACCCCGGCTCCCCACTCATACCCTTGTAAAATTGGCTAATTATTTTGAACTTTCAAGGCATCACTGTCTTCCATATCTTCATCCATTTGGCATGTTTCCCTTTGCCTTTCCAATGCTTGAGGTCCACCCTTCATAAAGAGCCTAAGTGTTCAACACATAAGAATTATAGAGATCTTCCCCCAATACCACCTTGGCGTGTGGTAGAAATCCTTCTCGACTCTTGATCCCCAGCTCATTCTCATTACTCATTGGGGAATTCCTTTTAGTCATTTCATCGAACTTTCGAGGTTTCCCATCCCTTCCTACCTTCCATCCATTCCTCATTCCTTGAGGTTTCTCTTCTTATCATAGGTTGGACTTTCAACATCCCTAATCCTCCTTTTCCTCTTTGGCATTCTATCAAGTATCAAGTAGTAGCCTAATGGCGCAACATCCATCAAAGCTAACAATAAGACTCGCCAAGGTTGTAAATAATTCAATGATTCACCATTTTAGGCACGACAACAAGCCCAATCTCAATATTCTACCCATAGACTCCAGAAGGCATGTTTTCAACCAAGATGTGATATTAATGCTCACCAAGGTCCAACACTTGCAACCACCAAATCTTCATTAAAGCATCCTATGAATGCATTTGGGTGCAAATTGAGGAGAAAAGAGGACACCCAAGCCTCAATTATTGCTTGTGGGCACCATTTTGTCGGAACATCATTCCTAGACCATGATTTTCAACTGATTTTGTGGGTGATTTCACCTATCATTGCACTCAAAGCCACGAATCAGCAATACTCATGTATGGAAAGAGTCAAAAGAATGTGCTTTCATGCCACTTGGTAATCAGATCAGATATGCAAAAGACACTTGTTGACTCTACATTAGATGAAGTTGCAATTAAGGTTTCCCTCTACATGGTGGCTTTCCAACAACTTGGATGACATTTTTTTGTGGGCATATATGCTTTCATTTGTTATTTAGCAAGGAATGGGAAAATAGATGAGAAACAAGAGCATAGCAAAAGGAAGAGTCACGCAGAGAACAAAGGGTTCACAATTCCAATTTTGGGTTAAGGTATTTTAATATTGGAATGATCTAGATTTGTCCAAAATTTGTAATAATACATTTAGTCAATGTAGATTGAGTTATTAAAGGCCAATTCAATCATAATTAAGTGTCTCCTTGCAGAAGTACATTTTTTTGATGTATTTTTTATTAGATGGCCAACCAGGCAATTGTAAAATCCTAATAAAGCTTTTACAGAGCATTGTCTTAAAACAATAAAGGAAATGTATGGATATGTTCATGGATTATAGATTTTAATATTCTGCAACCATCTCTAGTTTTTTTTAATGTATGCATATGTAGTATTCACTTCAGAGGAGTAGTCGAAGGTGACTATTTAGTCTATTTTATTCTCAAGGAGCTAAGGTCGAACTATAAGGGAAACAATAAAACTAATTATTTAAAATTGTCCAATAAAGTACATTTTACAGATAAGCTTTATATAGTTAATTCAATAAAGTGAGTCAAGTAAAAAATTAAAGAGGAAAGATTAAACTCACTTTATTAAATAGGGTTCAATAAATTATTTTAAAGCAGGAAACTAGAAAGGCTTTAGAGAAAGTTCTACGAGTTTTCATAAAAGGTAATTTTAGAACTCATTATTTCGTGCTTGGTTGGATTTTGTAGAGCTTCTTATGGAGCAAAAACCCTAGGACAAAATCTATAGGAAATTGGTTTTAGTAATGAAGTATCTAGCTAACTAGTTAATGAAGGAGTCACACAGGTTTCGCATGTGGATTCAACGATTGGAGATTATGGAATTTGTGAAGTCTTGTGCCAAAGCAAATCTCTGAGTTTGAAGAATTTTGTAAGAGTTTACAAAGACGAAGATTGAACACCAAAGACAAAAGTTTGGAACTAGTCATTAGAATTTGAAGTTCCATTTTTTAAATTCTTCCTACTGGCTCAACTTGCTTGTGCATTCAACAAAACATAGTATTTTGTGGTAAGTTGATTGATTCATCACCTTGGTTTCAATTATTAAATCTTTTGTATGAATTCATAGACTATTTCCCAATGGATAAAGGCACCGATTTGTTACTAGTTTTTCCTCTCCATCGTCCCAACACATTTAACACATTGATTCAAACATCTTTCCAATTTTATTAGTCTCAGTGTGTTCCCTTATTTATATAGAAGCATGTAAACTGTTTGACAAAATATTTAGGAAAAATTTTCAAAAATTTGGTGAAAAATAGCAAGGGTCATTACAGCGTAGGGCTCAACTTGCTTGTGCATTCAACAAAACTTAGTCTTTTGAGGTAAGTTGATTGATTCATCACCTTGGTTTCAGTTATTACATCTTTTGTATGAATTCAAAGACTCTTTCCCAATGGATAAAAGCACCGATTTACTAGTTTTTCCTCTCCATCCTCCCAGCACATTTAACACATTGATTCAAACATCTTTCCAATTTTATTAATCTCAGTGTGTTCCAACTGCCATGTTTGAATATATTAACAGCATAAGGAGCTTAACCTTGAGTTCCCCAAACCAGCATATAGGCACCAAGTGACAACCAGGCTAGGGGTGCACTATGCAATGGGTATGGTTTGTGTCAAGGTGAGAGTTGTGCTTATATGGTAATATCTATTACCGCACTTAAGGCGAACACCCCTTGGTCTTGAAAAGCCAAAAGTGAAGAAGGTTTTGCCCACCTCAATAATTGGTCCTAAGTTGCCCAACCTAAACATAGGTTTGTGGTAATCCTTCCAAGTTTGACACTCCTAGCACTTGGAAGATTATCAGACCTTAGGGATTTGGGGTCTAC
This sequence comes from Thuja plicata, assembly GCA_018584345.1. Classification (NCBI taxonomy): domain Eukaryota; kingdom Viridiplantae; phylum Streptophyta; class Pinopsida; order Cupressales; family Cupressaceae; genus Thuja; species Thuja plicata. The sequence goes on along the minus strand of MU223133.1, from coordinate 490,146 downwards.
AACTCAAAATCCCAACACAAAGGGATCTCAATAGACCGAAGCAGCATGGACAACAAGATGCTTTATTCTTCCCACAAGGTCTTTCTCAAATAATAAGAGTACTACTTGTCACACAGATGTTCAAAAACACTTACATAAGCACAGCATGGTTTTCAATGGCATCATGCCTCCAAGACTTCTACCAAATAGCAGATTGCTGCATGTTATAGAGTTAGAACAAGGGGCCCAACCTGTTATAACTACACCATTCTAAAGAAGAAATTGAGAAGACTATCAAAGAACTTCTTGAAATGGTCTTTACAAGATCTAGCTCCAATCCAATTACATCTTTGATAGTTTTTGTTAAGAAGGATGGCACTCTGCATGTGTGGATTGATTACAAGGCCTTAAATAAGAAGACAATCTAGAATAGATGTTCTATTCCAAGGATAGATGAGCTCATAGATGAACTGCATAGAGCCACATACTTTTCCAAAATTGATTTGAAATCTAAATACCATCAAATCCATATCAAAGATAAAGATGTTGACAAGACATTTTTTAGGTGTCATATGGTCGCTTTGAATTTTCAGTTATGAAAGATAATGCCCCACCAAACATGCATAAACCAGCTATTTTAGCAAGCAAATTAGAAAATTTGTGCTAGCGTTCTTTGATGATATCCTAATATATAGTAATACTTGGGAGGAGCATCTAAAACATCTAAATATAGTTTTGGGTATTTTGGAGCAATAATCTTTCTTTGCAAAGCTGTTCAAATGTAAGTCCGGTTTTACAAAGATTTTGTATCTGGGTCATGTTGTAAGTGCCGAAAGTGCTCAGGTGGATCAACAAATCCAAACAATTTTAGATTGGCCACCTCCTACCAATCTGACGCAGTTAGAAGGATTCTTGGGATTATTTTGTTATTACAAAAGATTTGTGAATGTGCTCTCTCAATTGGCTGTCCCTCTGACTAATTTTACAAAGAATGGAGCTTTTTTATGGTCTGAAGATGCTCAAAAAAAAATGACAAGTCTATGGAGGTAATGAGCTCGTGCCTTTTACTTGCTATGCTTGATTTTGCACTGCCTTTTGATGTTGAGCATGATGCATCTAGAGAAGGAATTGGGGCTGTCCTAACTCAAGAAGGGCACCCAAATGCTTTGAGAGTAGAAAACTAAGTAAATTGGAAAGGAGTTACTCTGTTATTGATGAAGAAATGTTGGCAGTTGTGCATGTATGGAAAAAATTTAGACAATACTTGTTTGTGGAAAATTTGTTGCGAAGACCAGTCTTAAATTCTTTTCAAACCAAAAAGATTTGAATGATCGCCAACAAAACTAGGTAAGCAAGTTGCAAGCTTATGACTTCAACATAGCATACATGAAAGTAAGAAAAATGTGGTGGCCGATGCACTTTTTAGAAGACCCACTCTATGCTCACTTTTCACTATTTATGCCGATAAGAATTTTTCCTTATTGATGGGTATAAACAAATTTGCTGCTGCTATAGTTGATGAGATTGTGAAACATGACAAGTATACTTTGAGGGAAGGGCTGATCCTCTAGAACAATAGAATTTTTTTGGTGCCTAGATCTAAAATCAAGGAAAAGCTTTTGAAAGTTTTTCATGATACTCCACTAGCAAGGAATCAGGGGTATTACAAGATATGCAGGTAGATACAGGAGAAGTTTGCATGGAAGGGTTTGAAGGACAATGTCCATAAGCATGTTAGTGAGTGCATGACTAGCCAATAGAACAAAGGAGAACAAAAATTTCCAATGGACCTACTTCAACCTCTAAAGATTCCTCAACAAAAATGGGAGTGTATCCATGGACTTCATCATAGGACTTCCCAAAGTAAAAGTTAGAGACTATTTATGTTGTAAACGATAGATTAACAAAGTATGCACATTTCATTGCTATTGCTTTATATTTCAAAGCACCTCAAGTAGCAAATATATTTTTCAAGAAGATATTTAGATTGCATGGCTTGCCAGAAAATATTGTCAGTGAAAGGGATAGTCGATCCTCAGTTCTTTTTGGCAAAAATTAGTTTAGTTGATAGGTGTAAAATTCACACCAGATACTAGCTACCATCCACAAACCGATGGTCAAACAGAAACTAAGAATAAGTGGATTCAGGATTACTACAGGAATTATCGTTGAAATCAGCAAACTGAATGAATCAAGTAGTTGTGCTTGGGTGAATATGGTTGCATTATTTCACATCACATGTTCATTGGCATGTCACCTTTTAGAGCTTTATATGGTTATGATGCATTTTATTTTACTCATTTTCTGCTTTTAGAAAGTAGAGTGCTTGCAACAGGAGACTTAAATAATCAAAACTAAGAAATATTGAGGATACTAAAAGATAATTTGCAGCAAGTGCCAAATCAGTAAAAGACCTATGCTGATCAAAAAAGGACAAAAATATGTTTTGAGGTGGATGATTTGGTTTTCCTAAGATTGCAGTCATACATGAAAACATCAATCAATGAGAGTGGAGCTGAGAAGCTCAAACCCCAATACTATGGAGTCTACAAAATTGTGAGGACGAGTTGGAGCTTCAAAAAATAGCAGGATTCATAATGGTTTTCATGTCAATTGTTTAAAGAAAGTTCTTGGTCTGCATATTGTTCCTTGGGGGGGATTTTCCACCCTCGGATAATGATGGTAAGTTAATCTTGATTCCAAAAAAAGAGATGGATAACCGAGTCAAAAATTTGATAATTAGAATCATCACAAAATATCTGATCAGGTGGAAGAATCTACAAGTTGATGATGCCACTTGGGAAGGACATGAGATATTTGAGCATCCCAATTTCCATTGCTTGAGGTTAAGCAATTTCAAGAAGGGTGGACTTATCATGTCCCATGTTCATTAATTTAATTTCACAGATAAATTGCTCAATTCAAATAAGATGAATTATTTCTTGTAAGGCCTATAGGGCCAACCTTGTTATGTGACTTTGTAATTTTTTGATATTGGGACCGAAAACCGGTTTAGATCAGACTGATGGCTTTGAAGAATTATTTTAAATTTTTTTCCCTTCAAAATGAGGCATGGAATTTTGGGCACCCAAGTTTGGGTTACAACTTATAAAACATACCATTTTCATTACGGAAGTCATCTCATCTTATACCAATTTATCTATCAAAGCACTTTGTGGACAAAAACCCATATGCGATTTTAGAAAGTGGTTAAATACCCATTAGTTGCAAGTATCTGAGGTTGAAACCCCTTTGGTACATGGGGGTGATCTCGTACAAAATTTACAAAGAAGCTTCAAGGAGCAATGTAGTTCAACTAAATTGGGTTTATGTATGTTTCCAATTCAGAATTGCTATTTATGTCACAATTTATTGTAGGGTTTAAAGGTGTTCCATGATTTTGGAAT
>MU223133.1:430376-442019 GCA_018584345.1 Thuja plicata | reverse complement strand
TATTCATTGCACACTAAGGTGTGATTGCTAGTTGTAGTTGAAAATGTGATAGACATGTTGAAAGATATAAGATAAATAAATATGTGTACTAGAAGTAAAGTTGGTGTGAGATGATGTTTTGACAATATTGTGATTAAAGTATTTTTGCATAGCACGTGCTTATGTGGAGAGTGTGATGTAAAAAATTTAAGGAAAAAAAATCATTTGTATAATGTATTATAAAAAATGAATAGTAAGTTTGAATTAAATTAACATTGATAAACATTGTTTGAGAGTTTTAAAGCAATGATGTGATATATTAATAAAAATATAATGATAAAGCTTGAAAAATCAATCTTGAGAGAAAGTGTGACATTTTGATTGAGTAGCACATTAAAAAGGCATATCAAAACATGGAATATCTCTATTTTGTTTGTATCATTATTATTTTAAATATTTTCATGAAGATCAAACTACCCTTCTTCATATGTGTTACCCCCTTATTTTTGCATATGTTTAATTTCTCATATTTAGCAAAAATAAGATGTAATTAATGTCTTCTTATAATCGGTCTAGTCTACCTTTCTCTTCCCCCATTTTTTCTTTGGTGTATATGTGCTTTTGTCATGCTGAACCCAAATGGTTGAACCAATGTTAAGTTCAAAGTTCATGATTCAAAGTGTCCCTTGTGCGATGTGTTTTTTGTGGCCTTGTTTCAAAGAGTCAATATGTGGCGTTGATTGCTTAAACTTGAACCATTGAGCCTCCTGGTTCAAGGTTCAAGGTTCAAAGTTCAGTTGTGCTTTTATTTACCAAGTGTTAATGTTATTTGTCTCATGTGTGTCACAGTCAATCCAATATTCTTTCTCACAATGAACATGAACCGTTGAACCTCTCGGTTCAAGGTTCGCTTTGTGCTAGCGACGACATTATACTTGAAGGAGTATTGATGGAAAATTTGATGCCTAGGAGGAATATTCTAAGTATGTTGGGATTTGAAAACTTATTTATGTAAAGTAATCATGAGAACTGAAGTCTTTCGTGCTGAAGTGATTGGTATTAAATATGGTGTTAGGTTTACATCCAATCTAGAGTTGGGTCTGTGCAGGATCATGGTATGCCAAAAACTGGCGATGTGAAAAATTTGTTTTTCACTCATCCAAAAGTGCACCCAAAATTTTGTTGACTTTTGATTAGGCCTAGGTGTCAATACACCTAGCCAAGCCAAAGCTAAAGCATAATCGGATGTCCGATAATTTATGATGCCTAATAATATCAAATGTCTGATAATATCGGATATCTGATATTCATCAGTAATAATATATTGTTGCCCGGGGCTGCATTCAACATTTTCATTGTGAAAACGTTGAAGCAGTGAAGCCAAGCCAACAAAATCGTATATCAGATAGGGATCTGATATCATATTTTCTATAGTACACTAGGTAAATGAAATTATGTAGTTTTGCTTTTGTTTTTGGTTTTTGCATTGAAATTTTTTATTTATTTGAAAAACTAGGTTTTATATGATATTGTGTATTGTTTTTAAAATTGATTATAAACTAGAGTTGAAATTTATATTATTTATTCTATATTGCTTTTGAATCAGACATGGATTTAGACCAATCCAAAAACCCYCCCTCTCAGTCCGCGAACAAACCAGAACCACCTCAAAACAATCCCCCGCCTTCAGAAGACCAATCGTTCTCAAACCCTCGACCAATACAGGATCTCATAGGAGATAATCTAAATCAACTTAGAGGATATCATAACACATATGCAAATATCCCCACCTTGTGTCCCATATTTTCCATGTTGAACTCCATTATTTAGAGCATGGAGAAACTCACAAAACAACACAATGTTGCACTTCTTTGGCGTGAATCCATGCACGCCCAATTTGATGATAGGATTGACTACGATCAAGTTATGGATCTAAACATAACAAAACATGACATATGTAACTTTTTTGTTGATCCCAAAACCGTTTTAAAAGTGGACCCTAAAAAAACCAAGTTGTCAATTAAATGGTGTACAAATGATGCAATACGTGACAACTTTTGGGATCGCTGGTGGATGGTTTTTGATAGACCACCCCACAACAATTTGGATGTCCTATTCTATTTCATACGAAAATTGTATGCTGAATTTGTGCTTGGTCACAAAGTCAATTACTGGAGCATGAGATAGAATCAGGGCATGGGCTTAGGAACTCCCCAAGACAAGCCAGGGGCACAGCGGGTGAAATCCCGCACATATGTCTCCCCTCCCAATATTTCACCACCTCCCACTGTACAATATCCTGACATTATTATTGAGGTCCTCTCACAGACTATTCAATCCATTCATGCCTTGAGTGATCTACTCGTTAGGCAGAGTAAGGCATTATTGCCTCCTCATACTAATGCTTTTGGCCCTTCCACATCCTCCATGAGCTCACATGTTTGTGTGCCTCATACTTGCATTATGTGCTTGGGTCCCCTGAATGATAGTGATGTATATAACTATGTGTTTGAGGTGGACAATACTACACACCACACTACAGGCATGGAACCACCCCATGGAGATGTGCATCAGGGGCATACATAGCCATGGACTCCTACTGTTATGGTAAGAGTAAACAGTTAACTTGTTACATTATATTTAATTTTAAACGTTAGTATTATTAATAGAATTTTCTCATAATGATTGCCCACTTATGTTTTTTATGTGTTTCATTTATGTCTAGTTGATGACAGAGGAGGAGATGGCACAGGTGGAGGGGTCCACGCTTTCGGCCATTTCATTTGGCCTTGACATTTCCACGGTACATATGTTTTAATGTACTCATTAGTTTCCTTTTATTATAATATTGCATACATGTATTTTCTAATTTTTATGATCATCTTATTACATACTGATGCAGGTTTCACCAGTTGCTACTGGGGGGCAATGTGAGGGGGTTGAGGCATCTGGTGTTGACAAGGGGAAGGTAATTAAGTATTTTAGATTGATTAAACATACATGTATACATGTCACTTGCGTACTCATTTTTAATTACATGTTTTATTTGATAGAGGGTGGTGTATGATGATGTCGTGAGACTGGTTCGCTATGATAGAGTCACAGGTATCTCAAATTGCTATGATAGCCCCACAGTACGTATATTTCTAAATTTATTTGTGTGTAGTTTACTATCAAGTACATATTTAATATGATCAAGTCATGATTGTATGAAACTTATCTGTTTGACTTTTGTAGGTAACCCCTAGTTTGAGGGAGGTACCACGCCAAGGGTTTGTATCACTGATGACCCAACTGACATTTTGTACAAAACTATTTCATATATACATATCTACATGTTCATTTCTGATTATTTCATCTTTTTCATGTGTACTATGTATGTATCATTTCCATATTATATCTTTGGCATGTGTTGTATGTATGTATTATTTCCATGTTCTGTCTTTGTCATGAATTGTATTTATGTATGTATGTTCATTTTTATATTATTTATTTTCCATGTGTTGTATGTATGTATTATTTTCAAACTACATCTTCATTCTCCTTTAGCCATCTGGTGCACTATACTTTTGAGAGCACCAAAATGTTGATTGCAAGATTCATTGTAGATAGGACTGCAATTGATTAATGTTTTGTAAAATGCATTATGTTATTTAACATTTAATTTACATGTGTTTATTTGAAAGACTCCATTGTTGTGATGTTGATTTGGTTTTCAATCTCCTTCATTCATACATGTGGCATGCCCATTGAGACAACCTTTGATTCTTTATAGATTTGGTTTTCATTTGATTAATGTTATTATTTTGGTGTTACACCATGCTTGAATAGATCTAAAAGTATTTTTCATGCTTTGTTTTTAATCCTTGCATTCAATGTAATGTGCTTCTTCATACTTCTTCATACTCCTACCATTCAATCATGCTCCAAACTCCATGTTATGCATCCTTCATTCAATAGGCTTTTGCAACCACAACCATCAACCTTGCTTTCATAGGTGATCCTAACTCCTCTAAGGACCCCAACACACTTTTTTCACCCATAACCAAGCCACAAAATCTACCTTCAACACATTTTGTCTCCTTCACAAATATGTCCAGTAATACATTGTCCTAGTAGTACAACATCAAGGGTTTTTAAATATTTTCTCAAAATAGTTCCAAACAACTCTTAAAACAAATCACATATCTGAATACCCTTTTTTTAATCCCATTAACATATCTTAGAACTAAACCATGTGTTTTGGACCATCCTACTCAACTTTGCCACTGTCAGTGAACTAAGAGGGCTAATTCGACAGCTTTTCCAAAGCAACTACTAATGCATCTTCACCCTAGACCTTGAGACTTTCAGCAGAGTCATAAAATGACCCCAAACTATGTATTCTACAACTAATTTGATTATAAGACCTCTCTAAGTGCAAAAGCCCTAATTTGCTTCTCAATAACCCCTAAAATCTAGGGCTTGGTCAATGTATGACCTCCCAACATCATATCCTCAAACAAATGGAAGATTCATCATCTGTATACCTGATGACATGTAATTGATTAAATGGCTGACTATATTAAGTTAAAGATGATGCAAGACATTAAATCAGTTAATGGTTTGTATTGTCATTGATATCAATTTGATATCATCTGTATGGTCATATACATAATACCAAAGAATTCAGAGAATTAATGGAATAAAGGTTATGCTTTCAGCAATGCATAAAATTCAAGTATTTACTAAGTGACAGAGTACACCGACGGAGTGCACACCATCGGTAAACACAGAGATAAAGTCACAATGATGCCTGATGAGCAGAAGACAGTGTTGCCTGACAAAGCAGAATCAAAGGATGCTCGAAAAGAAAGATCCAATGATGCCCAAAAAATGGAGATCCTGAAGCTAACTAAAGTTACACCAACAGAATTGGCAGTTGTCACCGGCGACGAACTGCAGAATTGACCGACAGAACAGAGAGATTAAAAAATGATAAAATATCTAGCTGGCAGAGCTAAAGGATAGACTTAACTGTTTGTTTTATTTGTTTTATTCGACTATAGTTAAGTAAATGATTTGTACAGTTGAAAAGAAGATAACTATGAGATAAATCAAGAGTTAAAGCCATAAATCAATTTGGCTGGATTGTTTTTCATGCCAACAATCAAGAATCAAGAATCAAGAACCTAGAATTAAGGAAAATCATGTCTATATAAGAGACAAGCATAATTCACTTTGAGGAAGGGGTGAGCAAGCAATCAGATACATGGGGGAGTGAACTGATAGAAGATGCTGAAGAGAAACTGATGAAGGATTAACTTCATGCAGTCCTGATACATCAAGCTGAGGGAGAGCTAAAGAATTCTGCAGACACCAACGGATAGAAAAACACAGCATCATAGAGCAGAAAGACTTAAATACAAAGGAATTGTATTGATACATTGATTAGAAAGATATTTTAAGTAAATAGATCTGAAAATCTACAAGTCAGTTGCATTAGAAACATGTCATTTTGTTTCAGTTTAACCATTAAAGCATTAAGTCTCTTAACAGAGTAGGACTTAACAGTCTTTTGTAACTGAGGTATATCCTAATAGATTACCAAAAGGTTGACTCATGATAGTAGCACCGGTCTTACCTAAATCCTATTGACAGTCTAAGAAGGAGGCTGATTCAAGGATGGTAGTAAGATTTGCACAAACCCTATTGACAATCATTAGATTGATTCAAGGATGGTAGCGTAGATGCCAGATACTTAATGACAACCTATGTATTGAAAATCCTCTAACAAGGTTGCACAAAAGGTTGTGTCATGTGAACTTTGACAACATGATGAAGATAAGCAGGAAAAGAAGTGTAAGAGGCTTACCGACAATGACAAAGCCATACAACATCATGTGCAAAAATTGTCAAAAAGGTAAAATAACAAAGTCTAGTTTCAAAAGCAAAATCCATACATCTGATGATATTCTAGAATTAGTCCATACTAATTTATGTGGACCTATGAGGAAAAAGAGCTATTATGGAGATAGATATTTTATTCTCTTTGTTGATGATTATTCTAGAATGATGACAGTCATGTTTTTAAAGGAAAAATCTGAAGCATTCAAGATGTTTAAATGGTATAAAGCTATGGTAGAAAAACAAAGTGGTAAGGATCTAAAATGTTTGAGATCAGATAGAGGAGGAGAATTTATATCAGATGAGTTCACTAATTTATGTAATGAACATGGTATAAAAAGATAGGTTTCTGCACCAAGAACGCCACATCAAAATGGGATTGCTGAGAGAAGGAATAGATCAATAGTTGATTGTGCAAGAACAGTGATGATAGAAAATGACATCACTCAAATCTTCTGGAGGGAAGCTATTAGCACTGTTTTCTACACACTTAACATAGTACAATTAAGAAAGGACTCAAAGAAGACTCCTTATGAGCTATGGTATGGTAAAACACCCAATGTAAGTTATTTCAAAGTCTTTGGCAGTCAATGGTATGTCTTAAAAGATCAAAGAAATGGAAAGCTAGACGCCAAAAGTGATGAAGGTATTTTTCTGGGGTATTCTACCAAAAGCAAAGCTTTTAAATGTCTAATCAAGGCTTCTAACAAAATAGTTGAGAGTGCAAATATAAAGATTGATAAGTTTGTAGAAAAGAATGAGCTGGAAAGTACAAAAGAACCAGAAGACTACAAAAAGTTTGTATACTATGAAGAACCCACAACTCTACCCGAGCAACAGTGCATAAATCCAGAACAATAGAATGTTGCAACCGATGGTCAGAATGTTGTTACCGACGGTCGGGATAATGATCAAGATAATGTGCAAGGTAATGAAGATCAAGCTGATATGCAAAGAGTTGTACGTGTACTTGCAAGATATGTAAGAAGGAACCATCTAGAGGACCAGATCATAGGAGATAAGAAAGCTGGTACAAGAACAAGAAGTAAGTCTTTAAACTCAAATTGCTGAATTTGTGAGATTGAACCAAAGTATCTCAATGCTGCACTAGATAATGAAGAATGGATAAGTGCTATGAATGATGAGATTGAACAGATTGAAAAGAAAAAGACATGGTCACTTGTGCCAAGACCATATGACAAGAATGTCATCGGTACAAAATGGATATTCAGAAACAAACTGAACGAGAATGGAGAAGTCACAAGGAACAAAGAAAGACTAGTATGCAAGGGGTATGCACAAGAGGAAGGTATAGACTATGGAGAAACCTTTGCACCCATTGCTAGGCTAGAACGAGTGAAAAAAGTAATCTTTATTTGAATGAAGATACTAATGCTAACACTTTGATTGCTGAAATATTTGTTGATGACATCATATTTGGAGGCAACGATATGCTATGAAAATCATTTGCTAATGAGATAAGCAAGTAATATGAGATGTCTATGTTTGGAGAGATCAAGTTCTTTCTTGGTCTACAGATCATTCAACAAAGTGAAGGTATTTTCATTACTCAGTCCAAATACATCAAAGAATTTCTTAAAATATTCAAGATGGAAGATTCCAAACCTGTTGGAACATCGATGGCTACTGAATGCAAATTAACAAAGGAAGATAAGAAAAAAGAGGTAAATCAGACTCTATACAGATCAATGATAGGAAAACTCATGTATGTTGTACACACTAGACCAGATATTGCACATGCAGTAGGAATTGTTGCTAGATTTTCTACTAACCCTAGCGAATCACATATAACTACGGTGAAAAGAATACTAAGATATCTGAAGAATACTGAGGAATTTGGCTTATGGTATAGAAGAGAAGGCAAATTTGAACTAAAAGTGTTTACCGATGCTAATTGGGCTAGAAATCTTGATGACCGGAAGAGCACAATTGGAGGAGCATTCTTTATGGGTGACAGACTTGTCACATGGATTAGCAAGAAGCAAGGATGCATCTCACAGTCTACTGCAGAAGCAGAATATTTTGCTGCTACTACAAACTACTTGAATATTGCATGGATCAAACAACTGCTAGACGAGATGCATATGAAGATCAAAGAACCAGTGGTTATCTATTGTGATAACACCAGTGCAATAAATATTTCCAAGAATCTAGTCATGCATGCGAAGACTAATCACATTTCTGTCAAGTATCATTACTTAAGAGAACATGTACAAGAGAAAGAAGTAATACTTGAATATGTGCAATCAAAAGAACAGTTGGCTGATATCTTCACCAAGCCACTGCCCAAAGATACATTTGAGTACCTAAGGAAAAGACTAGGGGTAAAACCCATGTCTAACAGTCAGTAAAAGGACTGATGGCTGCATCAACAATATATTATTAGAATATCATTCATAACTGATGCAAGCACAATATGAACTTCAAATCTACATCTACATACAACAAGGTATATATCAAACCAAGCACTAGACCAGATTTTTATATTGACGATGGATAAGGGAAATTCAAGGAATATATTATGGAAAGACAAAATTGGTTGACAGAATGTCAGATATTTGTAAAATATTTTTTTGGCATTGTTGTCAAAGGGAGAGAATGTATTCATATTATCATAAGAAACTATTCATTATCAGATTACTCCAAACAGGGAGAGATCATATCCAAAGGGAGAGAATTTGTATAAAAGTTGCAAACAAAAGACAGAGACATCACAAAAGCAGAATAGTCAAAGATAAATTTGACACCAACAGATGTCACAACACATGAGAAGAAGAAAAAGGAAAGCTGCAAGAATCAAATCTAAGCTTACACAGAGCTTACCAACGGTCAGACATTTTATCGATTATCAAAACAAACTGTTTGGTAATTTGATGAATCTCAATAATTATATTTCATATTTTACTAGAAATAGTATAGTGTGATAATATAGTATGTTGCCATCAATGCCAAAGGGAGAGATTGATGACATGTAACTAATTAAATGGTTGACTATATTAAGTTGAAGATGATGCAAGACATTAAATCGGTTAATGGTTTGTATTGTCATTGATGTCAACTTGATATCATTTGTATGGTCATATACATAATACCAAAGACTTCAGAGAATCAATGGAATAAAGGTTATGCTTTCAACAATGCATAAAAGTCAATTATTCACTAAGTGACAGACTACACCGACAGAGTGCACACCATCATTAAAGACAAAGATAAAGTCACAATGATGCCCGACAAGTAGAAGACAATGTTGCCTAATGAAGCAGAATCAAAGGATGCCCGATGAGCTAAAAATAGTGTTTCTTGATGAGAAAGATCCAATGATGCCCGACGGATGGAGATCCCAAAGCTAACTGAAGTTACACCAATAGAACTGGTAGTTGTCACCAGCGACAAACTGCAGAATTGACCGATAGAATAAAGAGATCAGAAAATGACAAAATATCTAGCTAGCAGAGCCAAAGGATAGACTTAACTAGTTGTTTTATTTGTTTTATTTGACCACAGTTAAGTAAATGATTTGTACAGTTGGAAAGAAAATAACTACAAGATAAATCAAGAGTTAAAGTCGTAAATCAATTTGGTTGGATTGTTTTTCACGCCAACAATCAAGAATCAAGAATCAAGAATCGAGAATCAAGAATTAAGGAAAATCATGTCTATATAAGAGACAAGCATAATTCACTTTCAGGAAGGGGCGAGCAAGAAATCAGATACACGGGGGAGTGAACTGATAGAAGATGCTGAAGAGAAACTGATGAAGGATTAACTTCATGCAGTCCTGATCAATCAAGCTAAGGGAGAGCTAAAGAATTCTGTAGACACCGATGGACAGAAAAGCACAACATCATGGAGCAGAAAGAGTTAAGTACAAAGGAATTGTATCGATACATTGATTAGAAAGATATTGTAAGTAAATAGATCTGAAAATCTGCAATTCAGTTGCTTTAGAAACAGGTCATTTTATTTCAGTTTAACCATTGAAGCATTAAGTCTGTTAACAGAGCAGGACTTAACAGTCTTTTGTAACTGAGGTATATCCTAATAGATTACCAGAAGGTTGACTCATGATAGTAGCACCAGTCTTACCTAAAGCCTATTGACAATCTAAGAAGGAGGCTGATTCAAGGATGGTAGTAAGATTTGCATAAACCCTATTGACAGTCATGAGACTGATTCAAGGATGGCAGTGTAGATGCCAGATACTTAGTGACAACCTATATATTGAAAATCCTTTAACAAGGTCGCACTTAATAGTGTGTTTGTAACCTTTAACAGGGTTGGATCCTAATAGGGCTCACTTCAGAAGAATGAAAATTTGGGGTACCGGTCCCAGTGGTTTTTCCCTTAATAGGGTTTCCACATTAAAATCCTTGTGTTATGTGTGTATGGTTTATTACTTTATTGTTTTACATTCTACATATGCATTTATGGATTGACTAGTACACTCTGCATATTTACTGAGTATCTATAAATACAGTTTATTACTTATCGGTTATCAAGGAGAATAAGGACAGACGAGATAAACTGACAGACAGTTATTTGTTTCAAGTATTTTAAAGGCATACATCTTGTAGGGACTTAATAATTTGAGAAGTACTGATTGGTGGATTAAAGTCTGAAATTGGATAAAATTCTTAAGGCAAATGATTCACCCCCCCTCTTAGTTATTACTAACAACCCCTAAAATCTAGGGCTTGGTCAATGTACGACCTCCCAACATCATATCCTCAAACAAATGGAAGATTCATCATTTGCATACCATCCTAACATGGATTCAAACACAAAATCACCCCCGCAAATGGCCAGATCCTCTGCTGCTATAACCATGCACCATGCATGCAATCCTTCAATACTGTCAAACTCACTCATTCATCCATAATTTGAGGCTTTTAATGTTCCCAAGGTTCTAAGACTAATTCATTTCATATTTTGGTGTTTTAGGACATAATTAACTACTGTCCAAGAGGGAGAGTCTTTGGGTTAAGTTTATGATCTAGTTCCTTCGTAATTTTGCCTATTTTTATGTATTTGTGAGGTCTCAAAGTTGTAACAGCAGGGTATGGTCCAAAATAGCCTACCTCTTTCTTCGCATATGTTGGAAATATTGATAAAGGGTGTTTGAAAACCCCATTTTTTTCCCAAGTGATTCAGAACTTTTTAGAGTTAGGGGTTTTGGAAGGTCGTTGATGTCCTAAAACAATGAACTAGGTCTCCTAGAAAATTTCAAGAATTTTGTGCATAATCCATAGAATCTGACTCCATAATTAGTTGATTCCTTCTAAATATGGTTGAATTAGGTCTCTTGTGGCATTAGAAACCTTGATTCAAGTTGTTGGGTTGAAATCTCATTTTTAGTTAGTGCACCTTGGGAACACTTCGGTCTGACATGCACCGGAATGTTCTTGGTGCTACATGAGCAAAGAAAGGTCTCCCCTAGCATTTACCTAGCCAATAAGAGCCAAAGGAGCTGACGGTTTGGTCCCATAATGAACGGTTTGAAAGATGCACCATTGAGCAACTTTCAACTGAGCAACAATGTCACTTTTTACACCAACCGAGATCCAGTCTCTAAATGGAATCAGAGTGGAATCTCCCAAAACTGAGCCACATGCTTGTAGGCCTTCCTAAGATGGTCTATGTGCACTTCATGAATCTTTGATATCTCTCACGAGGTCTGAGATATGGATTTCCAAAAATTGCTGCCAAATTTGGCTTAGTGCACCTTGTGAACACTTCGGTCCAACATACGCCAGAATG
>MU223133.1:410629-425291 GCA_018584345.1 Thuja plicata | reverse complement strand
AGAGCACTAAAAATATTTCTCACAATAATAGCATTCCTCTCCTTTTTCTTGTTCACACTAATCTTCAATTTGGCTAGAATAGGTCTCATCTTCTGCATCTTTAACAACTGCATAAACAATTGACATTTCTCAACCAATGTCTTGTGGCTAAAAAAATGATCAAAAAGTTTTGAAACCCACAACCGAATGGTTCTTTCTGATCGCTTGCCATCAAAATTTCTCATTATGTTCTCATCAATTTTAAGTAACCATTTTGTTGTTCTTGAAGGTCTCAAATTTGAAGTTTGTATTTCTTCCTCACAAGGGACTTCATTTCTCATATAATTTGGAGATGTGTAATGTCGATTTGGTTCTTGTGCACCATTATCATTATCAATTCCTTCATATTCGAATAGTGGATTGTCATTGTCAATGTCCACACTTCCATTGTCCACATCTACATGTTCATTTTCAAAACCTACATTTTCATCTTCAATCCTTACATTCTCATTTTCAATATTATTTTCATAAATCATTTCAAATTCATGTTCTTCTTCATTTGAAACCGCATTTAGGGTGGGCCTATGCCCACATCTTCATTAAAATTTAACATACATTGTCTCTTATTTTGATGGGCAACCCTATCCATTTCTCTATACACTTCAATCTCTTCATTTGCGAGCTTCCTCTTCCGTTTATGCTTTCGATGATTACTACTCCCCATGGTGAGACCAAAAAGGTGATGCAACCTTTGATAATATAGAGATTCCAACAAAAAGGGTCAAAAAGGTGTTTTTTTGTCTTTCACAACTGATTTCCTGTGAAATTCTCTACAGAAAAACGTGCTTCTCAGACAGGGACCCAAAGAATCAATTTTTTCTTTTGGATACCAGTAAAGAATTTTGGATATTTGATAATATCGGATGTTTGATATCTCCCGCCCAAATTTGGATTCAAACTTTTCATTTTCATCCTATTTTTATTTTACTTTATGTATTACTATTATATTTATATTAATATTATCATTATATTATTATTATTATTATATTAATATCAATATGATATTAATATTATATTTATATTAAAATATTATATTCTCTACCTGCTAGAGAGAGAGAGAGTTCCTACTCCCTCTCTCTCTCTATCCTAGGTATTATTGTTATACTATAAATATTAATAATTAATTAATACTAATATTATACTATTATAAAATAGAGAAATAAATAATAATGTAATACTAATATTTAAATAATTATATAATACTAATGCTATTACCATCTAATATTAATATTAAAACAAATGAAATTTATAATATATAAACTAAAAATTGAAAATTGAAAATTTGAAAAAACTTGAATCATAAAATTGAAAAGAGGTTTGAAATCAAAATGTTGTATTTGGGGGGGAGATATCATATATACGATAATATTAGATATATGATTAGGCTTGGTAGTTGCTTTGGGTTTTGGATTTCCAATGTCAAATGTGGATGGTCAACCCAAATGACGTGTTCACCATATTTTCTCTGATCTACAGACTTGGACAATGTAGCTGACGACCTTTTTTTCACCCAATTGATGAAACAAAAAGGGTTTCTTAAAGACGTTATTAGCTTTCCATCAATATAATTGCTGTCAGAATTCGAGTTCAGTAAGTAATTGTTACTTATTTTCTAGTTGAGTTATCTCTAAAGTCTTTATTGATAGATTGATTGAAAAACAACCATAACTTTCAAATGGTTTAACCTTTTTGAAATCTGAAACATGCGTCACATTCTATTATTCACCTACTATAAGAAAAAAAATGTTTAGAATTTTGTAAAGTTTAGAATTAGTTAAGGTGGTCAGACACAAGAGTTTTTTTAATTTTGAATAAGTTGTAGCATAAAATTCATAATTAATTATTTATTTGGTAAAAAATTACACAAAAATATGTGTCACATCTGGGCATGAGTCTACTACTTATCTTTAAAATCTTGTGAAAATATATCATCATTTGATTGTGATTAAGGTGGTCAGACATACACGTACTTTTTATCTTTTTCATGAAATTTTCATACTACTGCATTGAAATCTAAAATATTGAACAATTAGATTAATTTTTTTTAGACAAGGGCTAGTAGTTTAGAAACTACATTCAATTTCCTATAGATTATGTTCTTACAACTTTTTCACATAAGATTGATAAGATGTTCATCTTTTTATGTCAAGTTGACTAACCCTAATTTTTTGAATTTTCATTGTCACTTGAGGCCATAGCTTGGTATACCACGATCCTGCACATACCCAGTTAATTTGCATGGTTGTATTAATTTTTCATGATATGTGAATATTTCATTGATGTCTTTTTGCCTCTACATGTACAAGTAATGATTTCATTCCTAATTCAGAAAGTTGTTAAGTGTTGAAGAGACAAGAGGCAGTAGAGGTAATCATAGCTTTCCATTTTGAAAGTGGCAAGAATTTGATGAATGCAACATGTGAGTTTTAAAAATCCTTTCTTCTATTGTTGTTGCTTGATAAAAGAAGGGGAATCATAAGTAAGATTTGTTGTTTTGCATAAGTCTTGTTGATGTAGGATTGTTTGGGGTATTTGTTAATATTGTCGCCATGAGGCCAGTTCTCCCAAAACTAGGGTGTACTTCCTATCTAATCAATAATTTTTTCATAGTTTGATGATAATTATTTAGTCCAAACAGACTTAGGGGAATTTCTTGAAAGGGAAAAAAACCTAATACCAGATTCCATGATGGATAGGATAGTTTAGAGCGGTTTAATAGAAGTTGTTGTTTTTTCTGTAGGAGTGCCTTGCCCAGAATTAGTGATGGAATGTATGAGTAGATATGATTTCTAAGAATAGGTGTATTTTAAAGATTGATAGAAGTACCCTACTAAACATAGATAGATAAATAATAAAGGCTGCTATGGGAATTCTCAATAAAGAAGCCTATGAAGATTGGTCTATTAGTACATCATACTCTTTCTTTTCAAGAAGCAAACTTATATGAGTGTAATTAATAGGAATGGCTCCTTAATGTGCACAAAGGTGGTTCTTGGTTTCCCAAACCCTTAACCAAAGAGCACCTCATAATTGAAGTGAGGAACATTATGATATTTCTTAACATACTCAAAGGAAACTCTCATGTTTTTTATTGGGAAGATTGGATGTATTTTTATATTCAGATTATGTTGGGTGGCCATAAATATCTAGATTGGGCCCAAGTGATTGTCGAGGAATTACATATTGGATTAAGTAACTTTGTGGGAAGTAATGGTTTCTATATGTACTCTTATCTATTCTACACTCTAGCCTGCACAAGGGAATGACATGGTCTTCATTATGAACTCTAGGTAGAGGTAATGAAAATCTATGAGTACTATCCCCATCTTCAACGGCATAAGTATGCCAAAAATTTCATGAGAGTAAATGATGTTTTTTCAGGAAAGCTAGTTTATGAACTCCAAGGAAATGAGAATTAGAGGATGTCTAATGAGGCAATAGAGATGGTTAATATTTATGGAAGCTACTTTATTCAGTTCACCAAGTTCACTTATATTAGAGTTAGAGGATTCGAAGGTGAACCCTTCAAGTTGCCTAGGTATGCTTTGGATACTCATGTATTAATTTAATTTACTAGCTAGCTAGCTCAAATTTATAGGAAGTTGAAAGACAAGAGAAAATCTAGAGTGGTGTTTCCCATTGAACTTGGAAATTACAACTGCAAATCTATATTTGATGCGCTTAATATGGAGCTGGAGTTCAAGAAGTTGAATATTCAACCATACACTTCTAGACAAAAATTTGATAGCAAGGGATATGGATTGGCACATTTAGTTGTTAATGAATATTTTCATCATGTACCTCAGTTGGAGGATTATTGGGAAAACTATTGTGATGAATTTGAAATTAGGAGGAGGTTGTGGTCCAAGTTCACATTGAACCAAATCATTTATATGAATCTGACAATGAACATTACTAGAGTTCTTGAAGAAGAAGGTGAAGACGTGTTACATCCTGAATTTGAGAAAAAGGTTCAAGGGTATCCACTACCTGAAATAGATTGGGACAGAAAAGAAGAAGATGATATTTAGTTTAGATCACTTAATGTGATAAGAAGGACAAAGATATGGTTGAAAATTTGTCGAGTCGAGAAAATATTGGCGCTTGATTCTAAGGCTCTTTCAATTGGTCATACATATATTATTTCACAATCTCGTTCACCTCCTTCTAAGCCATCTGTTGATGTTTCAGGTACTATCTATATTAAAGTTAAAGGTGTTCTAAAAAATAAATCTAGGAAGATTCCCCAGAGCTTGCCTCCTACTCATGTGACCCACTCAAGAAGCAAGAAAAAAGATATTAAAGGATCAGTTAATTCTTGACCTTGATACTACTGAAGGAACATGCACAAACATGGATAATCAAGCATGTGAGGTCTCATACATAGATAATGCAAAGAAGGAGGAAGAACTTGAGGTGAACCTTGAGTCTTCGAGTGCTATGGTAATAACCGACNTATATATATATATATCATGTGACCCACTCAAGAAGCAAGAAAAAAGATATTAAAGGATCAGTTAATTCTTGACCTTGATCCTACTGAAGGAACATGCGTAAACATGGATAATCAAGCATGTGAGGTCTCAGACATAGATAATGCAAAGGAGGAAGAACTTGAGGTGAACCTTGATTCTTCGAGTGCTATGGTAATAACCGACCAGACCAATCTTCAAATGCCTCCAACAAAGAATACTCTAGTTACTCGAAAATGGCTGGAGAGTTCAATTAACAAGAAACACAGTGTAGTCCCCATTTCACTTCCAATTGAAGATATAGTTAGTAAGTGTCTTGGAAAAGTGACTAAATTGAAAAGACTCAAAATAGAGGCTATGATATATATATATATATATATATATATATATATATGAAGATATTATGCATTGGATGGTAGAAATAGCCAAGCCTATTGTAGACAAGGATGTGGAAGATTCTTCTTCCAAAGATTTCATCATTGAAAGGGTTGATTTGGGAATGGCTTCATGAGCCATTGATGCAAAGCATTTAGATTCTTCCACCAAGAAGATGTTATCTAGGACCTGGAAGGATGAAAGGGATAAAAAGGAACTGAAAGAAACACTTAGACATATGAAAAAATACATAAGCACTATCCATAACCCTGGTCTACATCCACTCTCCCAAGTTTCTCAATCATTTGACCCCAAATCGCCTGCAAACTAGAAGCTTCTAGATTAGATTCAAAGGAACAAAATCATTGCAGAGGTATTCCACGATTGGTTGGGATTGATAGTGCAATAAGGAGTTGATTATATAACTAATTTTGTTAGAATTCATGGTGATGCAATAAAAATGAGTAAAGAATTGGATACATAAGTCAATGCATGGGAGAAAGAAATAACTAATTGGTAAATCGTAGTAACACAAATGAAAGATGTGCAGAAATACAGGATTATGAAATTCTTCATTAAAAAGCTTGTAGCTGGTTTAAATGATAATGTACATTATTTCTCTAAGAATAACATAGAACAGACAAACTCGATCATCAAACAGGGACATGAGGAATTGGTTGAGCTACTAAAAGAACTGACAGAGCTCACGAATATTATGCAGGACTTGAAGTGCATTGATATTCAGTTTCTGCAAGAAGATGAGGAAACAATCGGGGAGATTGATGAGATGATCAAAACCTTCAAGGAGAGATAAAAAATATTAAGAAAACCAAAGTTATGACTACTAAATATTTCACCAGCTTCGTGAGTATTAAATCAATGCTAACCATATGTCTTGATCATTTGGAAGGACACAAAAACAAGGTAACCAAGGTTAGAAAAGATAAAGAAGTTTGGAAACACAGGATCCTACACATCGGTTTTCCACATCACCAAATAATTCTCAACTTCTCAGCTTTACACCTAGAGTGGAGGAAAATATGTCACGTACCTTCAGCACAAAACCAACCAGCAAGCTCCTTGACGACATCTTAGCCCTAAAAGTGTGACATAATTATAGTTCTTTTGTTAAGATTTTCTATTCTCTGCCTATTTTTAGTTATCCATAGTTAGTTATGGAAACTACTGGTTCTGACTCTGGTGAAGTCATTTTTACTCTAGTTTTTAAAAAAATGATTATGAGCCTACAGGTTATTTATATGTTTAATTAAGACTTTGGAAAGGTCTGAATTTTAAAAACAAGAAAAACTAATACATTTTATTTTTGGGTTTTGGATATATATGTGTGGTTTATGTAAAGAAGGTTTTTATCTAAGAATGAAAAAATATTTGTTGTTGTTTTCAAATATGTGAGTTTGGAATTTGTGGAATTCATCTCTGTTGGGATTAAATCTGTAGTTGCAGTGTTTATTTACTTCTTTATCTGATTGCATGCATGTAAAGATGGAATGAATGTATGATTTTATCTGATAGTTGTCATCTGAAGTAATACGAATCTTGTGAACTTTGTTTATTCAACTATAATATGATTGCATTCATATCATGTTGATGAATGGATGTGAAATGCCTTTCTTATTTTTTGGTGAAAAGTATTTTCTTTGATTAGTTAATTATAGATCAATTCATTGAAAAATCATATAAGTAGTTGTACCTTTATACAGAGATTGAACCATGAGTGGTTCATCCTATTAGTAATAACTGAGAGGGGGGGTGAATCAGTGGCCCCAAAAATTTATCCTTAAACTCAAGCACTGATCAATAAACCTCAGATTATTATGTCCCTACAAGATGCATGCCATGAAATTTTACTATTGATTTAACTATCTGTCAGTTTTCCTTGTCTTTCCTTATTCTTCTTGATTACTGATAAGCAGTATAACTATTTACTAAAACTCAGTAAATAAGAAGAGTATACCAATCAATCCAGTGTTAACTATGTCAGATACAAAACAATAAAGAAATGAATCACACACACATAACATATGAATTTTTAACATGGAAACCCTGTTAGGGGAAAAACCACTGGGACCGGTACCCCAAAATTTCACTCTTCTGAAGTGAGCCCTGTTAGGGGCCAACCCTGTTAAAGGTTACAAACACACTATTAAGTGTGACCTTATTAGAGGATTTTATACATAGAGGTTGTCACTTAGTATCAGGCATCTATTGCTACCATCCTTGAATCAGCCTCCTTCTTGGATTGTCAATAGGTATTGGGAAAGTCCAATGCTACTTTCATGAATCAACCTTTTTGGCACTCCTTGGGGTGTACCTCAATATATAGAAGATTGTTAAGTCCTGCTCTGTTAAGAGACTTGATGCTTCAACGGTTAAACTGAAACACTATGACCTATTCATGATGCAACTTTGAATTGCAGATTTTTAGATCTATTTAAGTACATTACTTCTCTGATCAATGCATCAATTCAATTCTTTGTGCTCCACACTTTCTACTCTGTGATGTTGTGCTTCACTGTTCATCGGTGTCTGCAAAATTCTTGGCGTGAAAAGCAATCCAGCCAATTTGATTTAAACCATAACTCCTGATTTATCTTGTAGTTATCTTCTTGCCAATTGTACAAATCATCTTTAAATCAACCACTTAACTCTGGTAAAATAAAACAAAGAAAACAACCAGTTAAGTCTATCTTTAGCTCTTGCCAGCTAGATATTTTGTCATTTTTTGAACTCTCTGTTCTGTCGATAAACTCTGCAGTTAGTCATCGGTGACAACTGACAGTTCCATCGATGTGACTCTAGCTAGCTTTGGGATCTCCATCCGTCGGGCATCATTGTAAATTTACTCGTCGGGCAACACTATTTTTAGCTCGTCGGGCATCCTATGGTTTTTCTTTGTCGAGCAACACTGTCTTCTGCTTGTCTTGTATCACTGTGAATTTTATTCTTTGCCTTTACCAATGGTGTGCATGCCATCGGTGTTGTCTTTCACTTAGTGAATACTTGACTTTTATGCATTGCTGAAAGCATAACCTTTGTTCCATTGATTCTTTGAAGTCTTTGGCATTATGTACATGACCATTTAGATGATATCAAGTTGACATCAATGACAATACAAACCATTAACTGATTTAATGCCTTGCATTATCTTCAACTTAACATTATCATACATCCAATCAATTACATGTCATCAATCTCTCCCTTTGGCATTGATGGCAACATACTATATTATCACACTACACTATTTCTAATACAATATGAAATACAATAGTTGAGATTCGTCAAACTACCAATATTTTTGTTCTGTCAACCGATAAATGTTTGATCTCTGGTAAGCTCTATTTTAGCTTAGATTTGATTCTTGCAGCTCTCTATCTTCTGATGTGTTGTGTCCTCTTCTTGTGTCAATTTCTCTCCTTTGACTATTCTCTCTTTTATGATGTCTTTTTCTCGTCAACAACTCTCCCTTCGTATAAAATTTCCATACAATTTATCTCCCTTAGGATATAATCTCTCCCTGTTGGAGTAATGTGATAATGGATAACCTTTCTCTCTTTCCAGAAAGATGTGATAATATGGATAATCTCTCTCCCTTTGACAATAATTCCAAACAAATAATTTACAAATATATGACATTCATGTCAAATAATCATTTTCTTTCCATCCATAATATATTCCTTGAATTTCCCTTATCCATCAGCAATACAACAATATTCTCTTGTGCTCAGTTTTGATATATACCTATCTGTATATAGATGTAGCTTTGAAATTCATCTCTTTGCTTGCATCAACATGAATGATATTCTGAGAAGAAGTAGGCTGATGCATCCTTCAGTCATTTTACTTACTAGTAGACAAGGGTTTGACCCCTAGTATCTTTCTCAAGTACTCAAATGTATCCTTGGGCAGTGGCTTGGTGAAGATATCAGCTAATTGTTCTTTTGATTGCACATACTCAAGTATCACCTCTTTTTCTTGAACTTTTTCTCTCAAATAATGATACTTGATGGCAATGTGTTTAGTCTTTGCATGCATGAATAGATAATTACTGATTCTAAGATCTTCATATGCATACCCTCCAACAACTATTTAATCCATGCAATATTTGAGAAATCTGCAGAAGCAATAACATACTCTACTTTTGCAGTAGACTGAGAGAAGCATCCTTTTTTCTTACTAATCCATGTGACAAGTCTGTCACCCATAAAGAATTCTCCTCTAGTTGTGCTCTTTTGGTCATCAAGATTTCCAACCCAATCAGCGTAGGTAAACACCTTAAGTTCAAATTTTCCTTCTCTTCTATACCATAAGCCAAATTCCTCAGTGTTCTTCAAATATCTTAGAATTCTTTTCACAACAGTCATATGTGATTCCCTGGGGTTAGCAAAAAATCTAGCAACAATTCCTACTGCATGTGCAATATCTGGTCTGGTGTGTACAACACACATGAGTTTTCCAATCATTGATCTGTACCAAGTCTGATTTACCTCTATTGTCTTGTCCTCCCTTGTTAACTTACATCCAGTAGCCATCAATGTTCCAACTGGTTTGGAATCTTCCATCTTGAATATTTTCAAGACCTCTTTGATGTATTTGGACTGTGTAATGAAAATACCTTCACTTTGTTGAATGATCTGTAGACCAAGAAAGAACTTGATCTCTCCAAACATAGACATCTCAAACTCTTTTCTCATCTCATTAGAAAATGATTTGCATAGCATATCATTGACTCCAAATATGATGTCATCAACCAATATTTCAACAATCAAAGTGTTAGCATCAGTATCTTCATTCAAATAAAGATTATTGTTTTCACTAGTCCTTAAAAATCCAATACTTATTAGATAGGAATGAAGTCATTCATACAAGGCTCTAGGAGCTTGTTTCAATCCACACAAGGCTTTGTGAAGTCTACATACCATGTTTCTCTTGTTAGGATTGAGAAACCCTTCTGGTTGCTCAATGTATACCTCTTCTTCAAGTATTCAATTTAGGAATGCTAACTTGACATCCATTTGATATACTTTGAATCCTTTGAATGCAGCATAAGCAAGTAGTATTCTTACTCCTTCTAGCCTAGCAATGGGTGCAAAGGTCTCTCCATACTCTATACCTTCTTTTTGTGCATACCCCTTGCATACTAGTCTTGCTTTGTTCCTTGTGACTTCTCCATTCTCGTTCAGCTTATTCCTGAGTATCCATTTTGTACCAATGACATTCTTGTCATTTGGTCTTGGCACAAGTGACCATGTCTTGTTCTTCTCAATCTGCTCAATCACATCATTCATAGCACTTATCCATTCCTCATTATCTAGTACAACATTGATAAATTTTGGCTCAAACTCACAAATTAGACAATTTGAGCTTAAAGACTTACTTCTTGTTCTTGTACCAGCTTTCTTATCTCCTATGATCTGGATCTCTGGATGGTTCCTTCTTACATATCTTGCAAGTACAAGTATAGTTCTTTGTGTATCAGCTTGATCATCATTTTGATCTTCATTTTGTTCTTCATCACCTTGCACATTATTTTGATTATCATCCTGACCATCGGTAACAACAGTCTGACCATCGGTTGCAATAGTTTGATGTTTTGGAATTAAGCACTATTTCTTAGGAAGAGTGTTGGGTTCTTCATAGTATACAAAATTGTTGTAGTCCTCTAGTTCTTTTGTGCTTTCCAGCTCATTCTTTTTTGCAAATTCATCTATCTTTACATTTGCACTTTCAACAATTTTGTTAGAAGCCTTGATAAGACATTTATAAGCTTTTCTTTTGGTAGAATACCCTAGAAAAATACCTTCATCACTCTTGGTGTCAAGCTTTCCATTTCTATCATCCTTTAAGACATAACATTGACTACCAAATATTTTGAAGTAACTTATATTGGGTGTTTTACCATACCATAGCTCATAAGGTGTCTTCTTTGTGTCCTTTAATTGTACTCTATTAAGTGTGTAGACAACAGTGCTGACAGCTTCCCTCTAGAAGATTTGGGTGATGCCTTTCTTTATCATCAGTGTTCTAGCACAATCAACTATTGATATGTTCCTTCTCTTAGTAATCCCATTTTGTTGTGGTGTTCTTGGTGCAAAAACCTATCTTTTTATACCATGCTTATTACAAAAATTAGTGAATTCATTTGATATAAACTCTCCTCCTCTATTTGACCTCAAGCATTTAAAATCCTTACCACTTTGTTTCTCTACCATAGCTTTATACCATTTAAACATCTTGAATGCTTCAGATTTATCTTTTAGAAACATAATTGTCATCATTCTAGAGTAATCATCAACAAAGAGAATAAAATATCTATCTCCGTAATAACTCTTTGTCCTCATTGGTCCACATAGACTAGTATGGACTAATTCTAGAATATCATGAGATGTATGGGTTTTACTTTTGAAACTAGACTTTGTCATTTTACCTTTTTGACAATTTTTGCACATGATGTTGTCTGGCTTTGTCATCATCGATAAGCCTCTTACATTTCTCCTTCTTCTTATTTTCATCATGTTGTCAAAATTCACATGACACAATCTTTTGTGCGACAACCATATGTCTTCGTTTCTAGTCATTAAGAAAGTGGTGTTAGTATCATTCAGATAGCATAAGTTACCTTTAGTCTGTTCACCGGTACCAATCAATTTTCTTGATTCATTGAAGATCTTTGCCTTCTTATTCTCAAATGCTACTCTGTGACTTGAATTATTCAGCTGAGAAACACTCAATAGATTATAATTCAATCCTTTTACCCAATAAGCATTTTCACATTTAATCAGGTTATTCGACATTATAGTTCATTTATCTTCAACTGGACAAGGTGTATCATTTCCCATTTGTATTGTACCACCATTATAATACTCAAAAGTGTTAAAATTTTCTTTATCACCAGTCATGTGATGAGTGAAGCCACTATCTATAATCCAAATGTCATTCTTTCTAACCTTAGATATGAGTGCAATTTCTACATACCTTTCATCTTCATGTGAATCATCCTTCACAGCCACATAATACCATCTCGATGTCTTCATCAGGTTCGGTGTCAATATCTTCATCTTTGCAAGTAGCTAGGTAGCTAGCTTTCTTTCCTTTGTCCTTGTAGTCTTGGGTATCTCTTTTCTCTGATTGTCGATAACCTCTGTAATCTTTGTTATCACCTCTGTCAGATTTCTTCTCAAAATATCTATCATTACTTCTGTCATCTTTTCTTCTGTTAGGACATCTTGTAACAAAGTGTCCAATCTCTTTACAATTAAAGCATACAAGTGGTAAATTGCCTTTGTATTTACCCTTGCCTCTCTGCATTCTTCTATCCATAAGTGCTTCTATTTCATCTAGATCTTCTTCTTCACTTTCACTATCTCTTCTAGATGTGTGTCTATGACTTGATTTGCTTATTCTCATAGAAGACTTAAATGAAGACTCTAAGTTTGGTAAGACACTATTATCAAAGTTATTCATCTCAAATGAAATCAGTCTACCAATTAAACTATCAAGAGTAACTGTATTTTTTTCTACTGCTCTCATTTTTTGAATGGAAGAAATTCTAATAGCATATACAGGCAGTAAGGTTCTCAAGATTTTACTTACCACTGTCTCCTCTTCAAGTGTACCTCCAACTCCTCATATAGCATTGACTACTTCTTTTATTCTTGTGTTGTACAGTGTGATGTTTTCTCCTTCTTTCATTCTAAGATCATCAAATTTTCCTCTAAGGCTTTCTACCTTGGCTCTCAAAACATTTGTATCATCTCCATGTACAAGCTTCAGTTTGTCCCACATCTTCTTTGCAGTTTTGCAATCCTTGAAATCTGTTAGAGTAATAGTCTATCGGGGTTACTAATTTAAATCATTATGATCTAATTAGTAACTTCCCTATTTACTCTAGTTTGCTTCAGCTAACCTTAGGCAGTTTCTATTTCTGATAGTTTCTCGTTTAGGGTTTTGGTATTCCTTTATAAGGAATCACCTCTTTGTATTTGATAAGGAGATAGTTTTGTAAATCATTATTGTTGAATATAGAAATCATTTCTGTCAACATGGTTTTCCTGTCTCTGGCCTATCGGCCACCATAGCTTTTTGGATCCTTCTCTCTTTTGTCTGCTTCTTCTTCTTTGTAACAGCTTTGCATGCAGGTGTTCTTGGGTAGATTGATGTTCATCAATTCTAACATGGTATCAGAGCCATCTTGCTGCCGGCTGTTCGAGTTTTTGTGAAGCGTTCGAGGGTTTGGAGGTTTCTCAGCTTTTTTCTGGCTCTTTTTTGTGGTTCTGGGGGGTCTCTATTTTTAGAGGTATTTTGGGCCCAAACGGACACCACCATTGCGTCCAGAAGGCCCAAAAACCCCAGAAACCATATAAGGTTTGTCCGATTTGGACACCGGGGCTTTGGAATTTTTTTTTTGCCCTCCAAGGGCCGTACGGATGAGAAAATTCAAAAAAATATTAAAAAAACACATTTTTTTTGTGTTTTATGCGTTTTTAAAAAATGCGCTCAGTGCATATTAAAAGGTGCCGCCGGCGCACCACCGCCGCCGACCGGCACCCGGCAGCCACCCTGTCTGGCTCCTCCGGCTGCCTTTGGATTTTCTGCTCCGTCAGCGGTTCTTCACCGGGTGCCCAGCCTCTGTCGCGGCTCCACCCACCCCCGGCCTCCTCTCCGCCCCGCACCCACCGCTCCGGCTCCCCTGTGCTCCCCGCGCTCCCCGTGCCGCTCGAAATCTCAGCTCCGCCAGTGTTTTGCAGCCCGCCCACCGCTCCCCGATGGCGGGATATGTTTCAGCCCCCGTGGGTAGTATAGCGAAGCGGAAAGTCATATGATAGACCGCGGGCCAGGGATAAGCCCCCGGCGCGCGCCATGTGCCCGGGGGCCCAAATTTTTTAGCCCCTGGGGGCATTTTGTGCTCTTTTGGAGCTTTTTTGGGGGTACCTGGACTTTTTTCGCTCTATAGGGAGCATACGGGGGTATTTTTCTGACTTCTATATATCATCGGAAAGCTCTTTCGGAGCACTTTTCGATGGTAGAGGTTAGAGGTTTTGGTTCCACCATTTTGATAGCGTTTTTTTCTGTTGAAGTCCGATGTCTTGTTTTGCCTTCCGGGAGTCATATCTGGCTCATCCGGACTCCTTTTTCGGCAAAAAAGATATCGTCGGAAAGCTGATTCTATGTACTATTCAGTGGCAGAGGTATTTCTTCCAAATTATTCTCTAGGTTTTCACTCCTTTGAGTTATGCAGTTTATGCCCTCTGGTGGTGTGCTTGGTTCTACAGGTCCAGGGATCTCTTCCTCTGAGTTCATAGTTCACTCTTCTTTTTGACTTCTGAGCTTGCATGCTCTTTCTGTTGTATCTTTGTTCTATAAACGCACTGAGATAAAGTGCCTTCTTCTACTTTTTTGGGATCTTGCACACCTGGTTCGGTTTTTGTACCCGCACTGTGTTATAAAGTGCCATGGGGGGATTATGATGCATTTGCCACTATAGGTGCATCCACTCTTGTCAAGTGAGCATACCTTCCATGACATTAGCCCATGTAGTCTGTGTCTATGACACCGCCCTTTATCCTGTGTGTGTACTTCTGTTGCACTATTGGTGTTCCTGGTTCTTCTTCTGCAGTTGTTTCTGGCATCACATTTCAGTGTTCCTGTCACCTCTCCCAGTTCAGCATTATGGGGGGGTTCACCTGTTGGTTCTATTGCTTCCTTGGTTCGGTTGAGTGATCTACGTATTTAGTTCTTGTTCCTATGTACTAGGCGGA